>ONZH01000720.1:0-102654 GCA_900303285.1 Rhinella marina | reverse complement strand
CCACCTACAGGCCCTCTCTCCAAACAATTTTTCCGGAGGTCCACCTACAGGCCCTCTGTCCAAACAATTTTTCCGGAGTTCCACCTACAGACCCTCTGTCCAAACAATTTTTCCAGAGCTCCACCTACAGGCCCTCTCTCCAAACAATTTTTCCGGAGGTCCACCTATAGGCCCTCTGTCCAAACAATTTTATCGGAGGTCCACCTACAGGCCCTCTCTCCAAACAATTTTTCCGGAGGTCCACCTACAGGCCCTCTGTCCAAACAATTTTTCCGGAGTTCCACCTACAGGCCCTCTCTCCAAACAATTTACGTCTTTTTCCTATCTTTCTCTCTCTCCAAACTATTTTTCCGGATAGCTGCCATATACGGTATTAAACTTAGTAGTATACATAGAACACATACCACACTTGATCAAGCTCATAATTTACGACTGTACCGGTTGATGCTAAATTTTTAAGTTGGGGTCCTGCGTCGTCATTCTAAATACATCCGGCTGTTGTCACCACCACACACGCTAGCCCAGGGGGCACTCCTCTGGCTCTTCCAGCGAAACCTACTTCCCCCCAGCCTGCCCCCCACCTACAGACCCACTCTACAAACAATTTAGCCGTATAGGGGACGTATTAGAAGTTGTACTGATGTTTTTTTTTGTTATTCTTTTATCTGCCTCATGACCTGTGATAGGCAGAGCATGGACACGTCCCCTTAGCTGCAGTGGGAAAGACACTCCCCTGGCCAGAGCAAGCCCTTTTTCCGTTTTCCGTGTTCGAAATATCCATTAAATATAGGGTCCCAAGATAGGGGACGTATACGGTATTAAACTGAGAAGAATCGATACTGCACCGGTTGATGCAACAGTTTTCCAAAATCCATTCTGGCTGTTGTCACCACCACACACGCTAGCCCAGGGGGCACTCCTCTGGCTCTTCCAGTGAAACCTCCTTCCCCCCCAACTACAGGCCCTCTCTCCAAACAATTTACCCCTGGTAGGGGGACGTATTAGATATTGTACTGATTCTGAATTGCCTCCTGCGATAGACGGAAATCGAACCCAGATCAACTGCTTGGGAAGTAGCTATGCTCACCACTATACCACCAGCAGGCACAGCAACTGATAAGAACAGATACTAAACTTGATTTCAGCTGCAGTGCCAGCATGAGCAGTGGTGTCACCTGCAGGCGGTGATGGACACCTAGTTGGGTGCTTTCCTAACATGTGATGGGCATGTGCCTCGCCTTTCTTGGTCTGGGTGAGCCCAATTGCCATGAGGGTAACCACCAGGCTGTTGCCTGAGAATTTGGGGTAATGGTGGGATTAGGCAGCCTCAGAGGCATCCATGCATGCTGCCCCTGCTGTTTCCTGTCCATTCCCGTGGTGTTTCCATCATTTTCTGATGTTTCCAGGTTTTCAGGCAAACTTCCCTGTTCAGAGCTTTGGTCCCCTGCAAAAATTCTCGAGTCTCCCATTGACTTCAATGGGGTTCGTTATTCGAAACGAGCACCCGAGCATCGGGAAAAGTTCGACTCGAATAACGAGCACCCAAGCTCATAGTACTCGCTCATCTCTAGTTGTAAAGATTTTTTGTCAGCATGCAATTTTTTTGTCTTATAAAATCCTCTAATATAAAACAGTAAAAAGAAGACATAAAGGAAATGAGATGCTAGAAAAGGAGAAGAGGAGGGAAAGGAGAAAAAAGGAGAGAAGAGGAGAAAACACGGGAGAAGAGGAGAAAATAGGAGCGAAGAGAAGAGAGGAGAGAAGAGAAGAGGACAAGACAAGAAAGAAGAGGAGAAGAGGGTAGAGGAGATAACAGGAGAGAATAGGGAGAGAGAGGTAAGAAGAGAGGAGGGAAGAGGAGAAAAGAGGAAAGGAGAAAAAAGAAGAGGAGAAGAGAGAAGCAAAGTGGGGTGAGAAGTGAAGAGAGTAAAAAAGGAGAAAGGGAGGAGAGAAGAGAAGAGAAAAGGAGAAAAGAGGAGAGGATAAAAGAGAAAAGGTTAAGAGAGGAGAAGTAAAATAAGAGAAGAGAGGGACAGAACAGAGAAGAGTTGGGTTTGTAGCTGTCAAATCTTATTGATTTCAGTAAAGGAGGCCATAAAATCACATGGAATTATTACTTACAAGCTTCACTTACTGTGATGTCTCAGAAACCAGTGCAATGATACAACTTGCAGGATCTCCAGCACTACTCCTTCTGTCTCTGCAGCTCACAGAGATATTCCACCACTACCTCAATGTAAGTCTCTAGTCACTAAATACTGTATCTACATCTATCTGACTTCCTGTAGATGTGTAACATCCTTTGCTGTAGATGAATGCATATATCACACTTGATAAGGAACCTGTTATATCGATCATTTCATGTTTTCTGAGATGATAACAGCATTTTGGGTTTTCCATTTTCACACACGTTTTAGTTTAAACTTAAAATTGGTTGTGTCCCTTCAGCAAGTGGCATTTATCATGTAGAGAAAGGTAATACAAGCCACTTACTAATATATTGTGATTATATGACCACTCTGCAATTCATCAGTGGTGGTCGTACTTGCACACTAAAGAAAAAAGTGCTGGCCTCTTTGTTGGCCAGGACCATGGGAGGGCACATGGGCCAGTGTTTTTCCTATGGTGAGCCAGCAGGACCACAGCTGCTGGATTGCAGGGTGGTTATAACTAGAGATGAGCGAACATACTCGTCCGAGCTTGGTGCTCGTTCGAGTATTAGGGTACTCGTAAGTGCTCGCTGCTCGGACGAGTATCTTGCCATGCTCGAGGAAATGGCAACTTCCGCATCATGCATTTTTGGCGCTATAAACTCAGCCAATCACAAGCCAGGAGACTCTGCGGTACACCCAGCATCACGTGGGGCCCTTACATGTCGATAGCAGGGGTTGGCTGGCCTGATCAGGTGACCCTGGAATATACTAGTGACTGGCCGCGGTGCTTGGCTCAGATGCTGTCTGGATGTCGTTAGGGACAGAGCTGCTGCGTTTCAGGGAGAGTGTTAGGGCCTGAATTTAGTTCTCTGTTAGGCAGGAATCACCCACAAAGAACCCAACAGCCCTTCTAAGGGCTACAAGAAATTTTTTTTTGTCTCCTGTCTTGGCTGGCTGGCTGGCTGGCACTAGTAGTGCAGCTATCGCCATATATAACCCCCTTTTTTTTTTTTAATGTTATATCTCAGTGATACAAATCCATTTCACACAGCTGCGTGGAACCATTCTGTGTGTCACAGTTCAGTACACTCACTCCAATCGGTATTTTCTGTCCAGGTGACACTTTCTGTACGTCACTTAATACAACCAGGTCTTTTGCTGTCACGTATATAGCTTGATCCCAAAAATCTCTGTGCGACATTTGTCTGGGTCGCAGTCAAAATAGCCACCGTCAGCAGGGTGTCAGTTAGCTCTACGGTAGTTTCTGCACGTCACGTTCCAAAAAAACAAAACTACAAAAAAAATATTTAAAAAATTTTTTTTGAAAAAAATAGTTTTTATGTTGTTTTAGCTCAGTGATACAAATCCATTTCACACAGCTGTGTGGAACCATTCTGTGTGTCACAGTTCAGTACACTCACTATAATCCGTATTTTCTGTCCAGGTGACACTTTCTTTACGTCACTTAATTCAACCAGACTGAACAAGTTTGTGGGTTTCAGTACAGCAGGCCCATTTATTTTTTATTTTTTATATAATACACTTATATACAGAAAATATTGAACCCCAGGGCTAAGGGTCGAGGACAAGGGAGTGGGCATGGGCATTCAATTACTGCAGGGGGCAGAGGCCGTGGTCCTGGGCAGGGTGAGACAGTACCTGCTGAAGAGGGAGCAGGGGAACGCCGCAGAGCTACACTCCCTAGCTTCATGTCTCAACTTACAGGGACACGTGGTAGAGGACTGTTGAAACCACAACAGTGCGAACAGCTGATGTCGTGGATTGCGGACAATGCTTCAAGTAATTTGTCCACCAGTCAGTCTTCCACGCAGTCCACCCACGTTACCCAAGGGAGCACTCCTATGGCTCTTCCACCTCAACCTCCTTCCCCCCAGTCTGCCCACTCCAAGGAAAATTTGGAATGTGATCCGGCATACTCTCAGCAACTGTTTTCTGGACCCTTCCCAGAGTCACAAACCACTTCTCAGGTTGCTGCTGACCTCATTCCCGATCCCCAAGTTTTCCAACTGTCGCAGTCTGTGGGTGATGATGATGATGACAATGTTGAGTTAGTGGAAGAAGTTTGTAAAGAGGTGTTGGACGATGAGGAGACACGGTTGTCAGACAGTGGTGAAGTTGTTGTCAGGGCAGGAAGTCCGAGGGGGGAGCAGACTGAGGAATCGGAGGATGATGAGGTGACTGACCCAAGCTGGGTTGATAAGCCGAGTGAAGACAGTGCTTCTGAGGCGGAGGCGAGTGCTGCACCAGAACAGGTTGTAAGAGGCAGTGGTGTGGCCAGAGGGAGAAGCAGGGCCAGAGCTGGTGCATCAGCAGCAACTGTTTCACGTAGTGAAGCTCCCGTGGTGAGGCCTAGATGTTCGCAAGTCTGGAGGTTCTTTAAAGAAAGTGAGGATGACCGACGGACTGTGGTGTGCAACCTGTGCCACACCAGGATCAGCAGGGGTGCCACCACTACTACCGTAACCACCACCAGCATGCGCAGGCATATGAGTGCTAAACACCCCACTCAATGGAACCAAGGCCGTTCACCACCTCCTGCGAGTCACACCACTGCTCCTTTCCCTGTGTCACTCGCTGCCTCTGCTAGTCAACCCCCTGCCCAGGACCCCGGCACGAGCGCCTCCCGCCGTAAAACCACACCTTCGCCTCCACGATCCTCCACAGTGTCCACCAATGTGTCCCAGAGCAGCGTTCAGCTGTCTTTACAGCAGACGCTGGAGCGCAAGAGGAAATACAGTTCCACCCACCCACATGCCCAAGCCCTCAACGTCCACATCTCCAAATTGCTGAGCCTGGAGATGCTGCCCTATAGGCTGGTAGAGACCGAGGTCTTTCGAAATCTCATGGCGGTGGCTGCCCCTCGGTATTTGGTCCCCAGCCGCCACTATTTTTCCCGATGTGCCGTCCCAGCCCTACACCGGCACGTGTCACAGAACATCATCCGTGCCCTGACCAAAGCTGTTTCTGAGAAGGTCCACCTAACCACGGACACGTGGACAAGTGCTGCCGGGCAGGGACACTATATCTCACTGACGGCACATTGGGTTAACTTGGTGGAGGCTGGGACCGAGAATGACCCTGGGGCCGCTCATGTACTGCCCACACCGAGGATTGCGGGGCCTACCTCGGTCACGGTCTCTCAGACGTACTATGCCTCCTCCTCCTCCGACCCCTCCTCCTCCACCGAATTACCATCCGTGGGCACGGCGCCTTCAGTCGGTAGCTCTAGGCGCAGCAGCAGTACCGTGGGTAAGCGCCAGCAGGCGGTGCTCAAACTGCAGAGCTTAGGTGACAAAAGGCACACCGCCCAAGAGCTGTTACAGGGCATCACGGCGGAGTCCGATGTGTGGCTGGCACCGCTGAACCTCAAGCCAGGCAT
This sequence comes from Rhinella marina, assembly GCA_900303285.1. Lineage (NCBI taxonomy): Eukaryota > Metazoa > Chordata > Amphibia > Anura > Bufonidae > Rhinella > Rhinella marina. Next base: position 97,101 of record ONZH01000720.1, on the reverse strand, counting down.
GGTTGTGTGTGACAACGGGGCTTAACCTGGTGGCGGCTCTGCAACTCGGCAGACTGACACATGTGCCATGCCTGGCCCACGTGTTCAATCTAATAGTTCAGCGGTTCCTCAAGACATACCCCAATCTGTCTGATTTGCTCACCAAGGTGCGCCGCATCTGTGCGCATTTCCGCAAGTCGACCATGGATGCTGCCACTCTCAGGCCAGTGAGGAGAGGGAATTCTTGCGTGTTGGGACTCTGGCGCACATGGCAGACTTCATGTTAGGCTGCCTATCCCGTGACCCTCGCGTTAGAAGCATTTTTTCAAACACCGATTACTGGGTGTTCACTCTCCTGGACCCACGGTACAAGCAGAACCTTTCCACTCTCATCCCTGCAGAGGAAAGGAGTATGAGAGTGAATAGATATCAACAGGCCCTGGAGCACAAGCTGAAACAATCCTTCCCATCTGACACCGCTAGCGGCAGAGGGCATGGTTCTGTGGGCCAAGTAGCGGGGGAGAGGAGCCGAGCAGGCAGCTTGTCCAGCACTGGCAGGGGAACGCTCTCCAAGGCCTTTGCCAGTTTTATGTCACCCCAGCAAGACACTGTCACCTGTCCCCAGTCTAGGCAGAGTAGGGGGGAGCTGTACAGAAAGATGGTGAGGGAGTACCTAGCTGACCATACCAACGTCCTGCGTGATCACTCTGCTCCATACAACTACTGGGTTTCAAAGCTGGACACGTGGCCTGAACTGGCGCTGTACGCCTTGGAGGTGCTGGCCTGCCCTGCCGCTAGCGTGCTGTCAGAGCGGGTATTCAGTGCAGCTGGTGGCGTCATCACCGATAAGCGTACACGCCTGTCAACTGACAGCGCTGACAGGCTGACGCTTATTAAAATGAACAAAGCCTGGATTTCACCGGAATTCAAATCTCCTCCGGGGGAAAGCAGCTAAAGATTAACATTACTTATGTATCCGATTCCTCTTCTCTCCTCCTCCTACTTCTCCTCCTCCTCCTTCTCTATATCGTCTTTGCCTAACGCTGACCAAAAAAACACCTACAGGCCCTCTCTCCAGTTCCAGTTTCCAGTTTTATTTGCGCAAACTGCGTAAATTTTTTTTTTGGGATAGGTTTGAAAAATAATATTACCTGCGTATCTATATTGCCCAACATTGGATACGGTAGCAACAAGAAGACCAAACACATGCTGCCCACAGGATTCCGCAAATTCTTGGTCCACAATGTCAAGGAGCTCGAGGTTCTGTTGATGAGCAACAAGTCCTTCTGTGCAGAAATCGCCCACAACGTCTCCTCAAAGAACTGAAAGACCATTGTGGAGAGAGCGGCACAGCTCGCCATCAAAGTGACGAACCCCAACGCCAGACTGCGCAGAGAAGATAACGAATAAATATCTCTGTGGTTATTTGTGCTAAATAAAAGTTAAATAAACACAAAAATAAAATTGATCTGTTCCTGTGCCTGATCCACCCAAGTTGAATCTGTCCCATCATGAGAAAGTCCCCCCAAGGAGTCCCCACTGTAACTTGCTTCCCATACAACTACCTCACCCCCCGACACCTGTGTCTCGCCATTGTCCACCACCTCCTCAGACAACACTGGTAAATCCCCACTGTCAGCACACGGAGACAGCAAAAGGTCTTGCGAATTGGGGCAGAGAATGTTCTGGGGTAGCACATCAGAGAAGGGGTGACTATGGGGTTCCAGGGAGTATGTGACCACATGCTATCTCCATCTAAAAAGTCATACTGAGGCTCACCACCATGCTTTTCACTGCAATCTTATTACTGAGGCTCACCACCATGCTTTACACTGCAATCTTATTGAAAGACAGACAATCAGGGGTTCACCGCCAGGTTGTCAGGCAGCATTTTTAAGTGGGTCACCATTACCATGTCCCTGAAAATTGCCTTGGGGTCATCGCCAGACTATTTTTATGAAAGGCCATGGGGTTCTATACACACAGTGCTGATGGAAGCCCATCAGCCTTTCTAAACACAATTGAATCTGCCCCATCATGATAAAGTCCCCCCAAGGAGTCCCCAATGTAACTTGCTTCCCATACAACTACCTCACCCCCCGACACCTGTGTCTCGCCATTGTCCACCACCTCCTCAGACAACACTGGTAAATGCCCACTGTCAGCACACGGAGACAGCAAAAGGTCTTGCGAATTGGGGCAGAGAATGTTCTGGGGTAGCACATCAGAGAAGGGGTGACTACGGGGTTCCAGGGAGTACGTGACCACATGCAATCTCCATCTAAAAAGTCATACTGAGGCTCACCACCATGCTTTACACTGCAATCTTATTACTGAGTCTCACCACCATGCTTTACACTGCAATCTTATTGAAAGACAGACAATCAGGGGTTCACCGCCAGGTTGTCAGGCAGCATTTTTAAGTGGGTCACCATTACCGTGTCCCTGAAAATTGCCTTGGGGTCATCCCCTGACCAGATTTAGAAAAAATGGTGCAATTAGGGAGCCTCAGAGGCATCCCTACATGCTGCCCCTGCTGTTTCCTGTCCATTTCCGTGGTGCTTCCATCATTTTCTGAGGTTTCCAGGTTTTCACCCAGCCTTCCCTAGGCAGAGCCCCAGTCCCCTGCAAAAAATGCTTGAGTCTCCCATTGACTTCATTGGGGTTCATTATTCGAAACGAGCACCCGAGCATCTTGAAAAGTTTGACTCGAATAACGAGCACCCGAGCATTTTAGTGCTCGCTCATCTCTAATTAAAACAAAGTTGGGAAATGAATTAACTTCGGGTCTTGAATTCGAAGACCCCTAGTCACCACAATAAAGAGGAAAGAAAGTCAATTACCAGAGAGCTTTGATTTTGTACCCTCTTCAGGGCAGCATCTGACATCTGTGTCTAAGGGTTATTAAACTGATTTTCTATGCATGATTGTCTCATTTCATTTGTTTCCGGAATATGCACCAACTATGTTCTGAGCACCACCTATGTTCTGAGCACCAAATAAAGGGGTCATTTATCAAACTACTGTAAAGTAGAACTGTCTGAGCTGTCCATAGTAACCAATCATATTCCACCTTTCATTTTCCAAAGGAGCTGACCAATATGAAAGGTCTTGGCAGGACTGGCCTGTTACTGCAGCTGCTGCTACTACCAACCCTTCTTCTGCTGCTACTTGTGCTGGCTAAAGCAACATTTTCGCCACTGCTCATTCCTTTGGAGGGCCCAGTCAGCTGTCTGTTGACCATAGTGTACAGTAACTGTATCAGTAATATAACAAGTTAACTATGAATGCAGCAGCAGTAGTTAGGCAACAATACCGAGGTACAGTAATTCTATATATATAAACTAACAGATTAAATGGGATTGTGGCAGCAGCTCAATAAGATGCAGACAGCGATTACACTCAGAGTGCACTGTCCCTGCAGTATCTATATATTCTACATACAATCTCCCTGCACTGTCCCAGCACTGTCCTTGCAATTTCCCTATCCAATATTTTACAATTAAAAGCTTTCTGCAAACTTTCCCTAGCTCAATCGGCATTATGGGTGATCCCTCGTTCCCAATATTTTTATTTTATTATTATAAAATATATATAAATATATATTATTTATTTAACGCATGCAGCAGCCATTTTAGAGTAAAACCGATTCATTACCACAAAGTGCAAGGAAATTCGGATTCATGGCAAATCAAATTGTTCCTCAACTTTGGATCAAGTTCCACTTTTGATGATTAGATTGGCTTTAAAGAGTGACAAACTGCGAAATCGTGACTTTTTAAATGTGACTTTTCGAAAAAAAAAATCACAGGTGCCTTTTTTTGCCGCCATTTCCACTTTTACAAGAAAGGGCATGGCATTGGCAGGAAAGGGGGGTTTGTTGAATAGCCGAAACAAATTTATCTGGTGCAAATAAAGCCAGAAATCTTCGGCAGCTTTGACATGTGGATTTCTGTTTAGACATTTGGACTGATGGAGGATGCGCCTAATTTATGACGGGGTCAGCAACTCTAAAATGGTATGCATCCTCAAACAGTGCAGTGGATATCAAGACTGGTACAGAAAGATCCTGTCTTGAAAAATCTTCTCCGTAGGGATTAACAGTCCAGTCAATATTTTTTCTGCTAATTAACTACCAGGCAAGCCCCCAGGTAGTGCTCTGCCTAGAATCATCTTATGCTCCATCTTCCCTGCCCTGCGTTGTTCTCTATTGTGTGGAGTTTGCTATGTAAAATGGCACGCACCATTTTGCATCACTTGCCATAACCAAATCACCAAAACTTCAGCTTTATTTGAAAGTAGAATTTTTGAGGGATACTTAATGAATTTGACTAATTGAGAATTGATTAGCTTATCTCTAATTGATAAGTGAATGTGTAATATGCTGCTCCTCAGGGCTGATTGTGTCGCAGGTTTTAGGAATTGCTGAGTGGTGATGCAGCCTTATTACTTTTGTGTGTGTGATGGTGCTGCTACCTGGATACTGTCACTCCCCACGGTTAGGCTCAATAGCAAGAAACGGGAGAAAGATAGTTGGTGGAGTAAGAGTCTAGACTTAGTTAAAGTTCAGCAGCTTTACTTGAAGAAACTTGCATCCAGACAATCAGTGATCTTTCCTTTGGCTCCAGCAGGTTTTGGGGTAAATCAGCAGGCAAACTTGAATACCTTGCTTTATCTATCCCTACTGAGCTACCTATGTACAAGAATATAACTGTTCTAATAGTGATCCTATGTACAAGAATATAACTACTATAATACTGCTCCTATGTACAAGAATATAACTACTATAATACTGTTCCTATGTACAAGAATATAACTACTATAATACTGCCTCCTATGTACAAGAATATAACTACTATAATACTGCTCCAATGTACAAGAATATAACTACTATAATACTGCTCCTATGTACAAGAATATAACTATTATAATACTGCTCCTATGTACAAGAATATAACTACTATAATACTGCTCCTATGTACAAGAATATAACTACTATAATACTGCTCCTATGTACAAGAATATAACTACTATAATACTGCCTCCTATGTACAAGAATATAACTACTATAATACTGCTCCTATGTACAAGAATATAACTACTATAATACTGCTCCTATGTACAAGAATATAACTACTATAATACTGCTCCTATGTACAAGAATATAACTACTATAATACTGCTCCTATGTACAAGAATATAACTACTATAATACTGCTCCTATGTACAAGAATATAACTACTATAATACTGCTCCTATGTACAAGAATATAACTACTATTGTGAAGGTAGACCGGTCGAAATACTGAATTTTCCCCTCACAGTGTTATGTCATTTGTAGATACATGTATTTAATGCTATACAAATATATATATATATATATATATATATATATATATATATATCAGCTTTGTAAATGCTTATGCAGCTGTATAGAATGTCAGTGTGTCACAAAGGAATGTGTGTATAATCAAGAACCTTTTTATATTATATTTTTATACTTTGTAACTTTTATAAAGCTTGCGTATAATATATGTATATATTTAACTAGTCCAAGATGGCCCCCGTACTCTTATCAAAATGACTTTTTCAAGCTAGTGACGTAGAATGGAATGCAACTTCTATCCAATCAAGAATGATATTGTTTGCTATTTGCATGCTTACGCCCCCTTTCCTTTTTGTATCGAATAAGTACGTGTGTTAATAAAGAAACAAGCCAGAGGCTGTAATGATTTTGCCACAGAAGCACGGCCAAAGGACTTAATACTGGAATCATAAGTCTGTGTTTTGTCCTTAATTATTGTGCGCACCCGTGTTCAAAACAATTCGGAATGACTGTCTGAATTCCAGAAAGGACAGGTTTATGTCTACCTCAACAGCTGGCGCCCAACGTGGGGCCCCCGAAAGGAGCACCAGGACTCGCTCGGTGTCCCAACCCTCGACCGATGCCACGGGCACCACTCCCTCCCGAAGGGGACTGATCACCCTAACCGACCACGGTAAGTTATATATACACTGTATGTGATAACTTACCTGTGGCTCGAGGGGGGAGTGGTAGTCTGGGGTTTAGGTTTTGTGGGGCCTGAGTGAAACGTCATGTGACCAGACACCTGGTGGTCTCCGCCGGGGATTCCGGAAACCTACAGCCCCTCAGGAAAGGTCACGTGGGGATTCAGTCAGATCATGTTAGGGACCCAGACTGGCAGCGGCTGTGAGAACACTTTGAAGTAGTGATTTAGGTGGCGCCTGGGTATTCCGACACGTTACGGACCAGTTGCCCAGAGCGTGCGCCTAAAACACTTAGAGTAGTCATCTAGGCGGCGCCTGGGTATACCAGCAAGTTACTCAGAGCGTGCGCCTAGATTAGGGATTTGGGCGGCGCCTGGGTATACCAGCAAGTTACCCAGAGTGTGCGCCTGGGATTTTGGTGGCGCCCGGGTATACCAGCAAGTTATCCGGAGCGTGAACCTGTAGTATAGTTAGTTGTTAGTTAGTGCGCTGAGTGGTAACCGTTGTGCCCATTGTTGCAACTCCATCATGGGGGAAGTGTTGATTGCAGTTTGAAGTTTGAAGTTTAGCCGCGGGAGTCGGCGTGTAAATTGGGGAGATCGTAGTGTGTTTCTCTCTCCCCGGGGAAATCGAGTGAGGTCTCTTTCCCCTCCCCCCGTGATTTATTGGCTAGTCGGAGGACGGTTAACTCAGGTTGGCGAAAACGGCCGCGCCAATAGGGCACTGTAAAATATGCTTCAAGTGTTCAAAAACCCAGCACAGCCTCCCGACTGGTGCTCAGAATGCTGTCAGTCTGGTGGAACAAAGAAGGCAAAAAGATATGTGAAGGATGTGAAAAGCTTGTTTAAGATAATTGGGATGCCTCCAGGAGGCAGATTACAGCCCAATGAAAGTTTGATCGATGTAGCGAGAGCCTTCTATAGAACTGCTTCAAATCAGGGAAAAAAAAGAAAAAAGATGGACTGTGGAAAGTGAATTGAAGGGAAAGAAAAAGTGATTAGAAGTGTAATAGGTTGGTGCAGGAAAAAATGGTTGATATGGTTTATGTAAGTGACTTATAGAAAGCTGCAAAATGGCGGATTTGGGAAAAGAAAAGGGAAAAAAAAAGGATTTTCTTCAGTGTTAGTTCAGCTTTGCAGTTTGCAGTTTCAGCCCCCCCTTTGGAATTTATGACTATGATAATCCACTTGTTATGTCTGTGTGGACCAGAAATCTGACCTTGTGTGTTGCCAGAGAACCGACTAGTAGATGAAGGTCACACAGCCAAGTTTACTGTGAGCGATATCTGCTCTACTGATGTGATGATGAGGCCAAATTAAGGGTTAAGTTGAGAATGGAAGAAATCATCGCTCACAGGGAAGTGTTCTGGCATTAGGCCAAAAAGGAGTGAACACTGGACATTCGGCCTTGAATTTACATTATATTCTAGATTTTGTGAAAAGGGAACAATGCGAGCAGAAGTGGAAAATTATTAAAATATAAGAAATTAGTCTGGGCAGAAATGTATAATGAAAAGACAAATGATTACTTTTACATGCTGTCAGCACGGCCCCTAAGATGGTACAGGAGGACCCAACCGCGCTCCCGCAGACACATCCCCCGCCATTTCACTAGCCCCCCTCAGTCTCTCTCTTCAGAGGGGTGGACCTGTAAAGTACGTCAGTGCCAAAACCACGCCCGCGGCTCACCTCCTTGTATTCAGTTATCATACAAGATGGCACGTCCTACACGTCCCAATTTCCGTTCCAGCAGCCATCTTAACTAATCCCATTCCCACTCCGGTGACCATCTTAGCTCCTGCAACTTCGTTTCCAGGTGGCCATCTTAACTGAGGGAACATCAGTCCCCGCCTAGCGGCCATCTTAGTTACTGGTATTCTCCATGACACAGCTACAAGTGGGAAACAATGCACATAGATGCAAGTAGAAGCACAACGAGTACTCGACTTAGTAAATGAGGGATATAAATATAACTGTAATTAGTTAATATTGTCTAATTAGAAATCAGAAATTTTATAAATTAATAACTTTCCTTTTTCTCTTTCTAGCAGCTTGTAAATGTTCAAGAGTCGAGACAATAATTTAACAATGTGTTGTAGGAGTGAACAACCGAAGACAATGGTATTATGTGCCGGCAATTGATTCATTTAATGTTTCTTTTGATTCACTTAATGTTTCTTTCTACCCCCTCCGTACAGGATGGTTTTCTGTGTGTATCCGTATCCAGGAAAGCTGTGTCTGTGAGAGTTGACCCATTCAGTGGAATGTGAATGAATGTAGCTTGAAGTTGTACTTGTGTGTGGACTGTGCGTGGATGCAGCAGAGAAAATGAGGAATGTTTATGATGAACTACATTTGTTTTTCTTTATATGCGCATTGGGGATTTTTATTTTTCCTTGGTACCAAATATTTTGACCAAACTCTACATTTTATTTTTGAAAACAAGGCAATGAAACGTTTATGGGCCCTTCATGTTTTGTGTCTGTATTGTCAGATCTGTTTGTCTCTATGTTTGCTTTTTGTCGACTTGTTGTATGTCTAATGTACTAACATCAGAGATCTGACCTCATGGACAACCAAGACAAGACTGACTCAAACAGGGAAGCTCACAGTATGGACTAAGGGGGGAGGGAGGAGGACAATGCTGACGTCACAGATACAAAGACAGCCCTTGTGCACATCTCCTAGTTACGAGTACTCTGTTCATTCAAAAGGAAAAAAAAAGTCCAATCATTTCCACATCCAGAAAAGTTGGGTACTGCTACAAAATGTGCAGAATACACAATATCACACATTTAGTAAACATCAAACATCGTTAGAGATCTCAAGAAGGGTGGTTATTAATAAAAAATTAATGGTGTTGTGTTTTATTTGGTTCAAAAGGTTTACAGTATACAAGATACCCGGGTATTGGTATTGATTACTGTATTGAAATATGCAGGATCATTTGTCAGAATATTATGAAAGTTTGTTTTGAAGTATCCTTTAATTAGACCAGATTTAGAGTCTCACAAAAGTCCTTTTTGATTTGACAGAAGACCTCTTTGGTCTCATTGGTAAGTGTTATTTACATACAGTGTTGGACCGACAAACGTTCTAAGGACATTTGTTTATTTGATCAATGATGGAGAGGAAACCACCTCAGTAACGGCTTATTCTAACATGAACTGAGTTTTTTTAGTTGACTTTTTGATTGTGTGGAACTGTTCCGGTGCATCTTTCCTGTGTGCAGCTACAAAGAGCTGGGACTAGCAACCTTGGGGAAAGTCCAGGAGCTGTCACGTCAAGTCTACAAGGTGTGGTAAGACACAGTTGTCAGTAACCCGTCACCCAACAAGAAACAACTTCGACCACGGGTCAGCCATGCTGCACAAGGCCTTGCTGTTCGTACTACGGCTGTCCAGGGGTGGACCTTAACGGTAATCTGTGTGCCTAACCTGCAGAGCTGATGCAGACCAGTGAGGGTGGGAGGTCCTTGTGTCAAAGCTCCTCCCACAGTCAAGGTAACAGACTGTTTATCACCCACTGATAAGAGGCTCTAACATCTACACTGACACCTACACCTGCAACCCCTTCACATACATAAGGAGGGGTCATAGACTGCACTTTATAATAACAAGCATCAAGTGATGGACAATTGACTTTGCACCAGAGACTTTTGTTATCATCCAAGAAGATCGAAGAGAAGACGACCACAGAGAGACACTTCTTGTTAGTCCAACACACAGCTTTTGTTTTTTTTTAGAAATCCAATGGTCCACAAATAGGTTTCTGTCAAATGATTAGGATAAGTACACAGGGGGGTACCTGTTGGGTTTCAGCCTTGGTGAAGACTACCTTTTCCCCCATGTCCGTCTAGACACTCTTAACAATTAGAAAATCAAAGATTAGGGAAAAATTCAGTCTTTAGGGGGGACTGTGAAGGTAGACCGGTCGAAATACTGAATTTTCCCCTCACAGTGTTATGTCATTTGTAGATACATGTATTTAATGCTATACAAATATATATATATATATATATATATATATATATATATATATATATATCAGCTTTGTAAATGCTTATGCAGCTGTATAGAATGTCAGTGTGTCACAAAGGAATGTGTGTATAATCAAGAACCTTTTTATATTATATTTTTATACTTTGTAACTTTTATAAAGCTTGCGTATAATATATGTATATATTTAACTAGTCCAAGATGGCCCCCGTACTCTTATCAAAATGACTTTTTCAAGCTAGTGACGTAGAATGGAATGCAACTTCTATCCAATCAAGAATGATATTGTTTGCTATTTGCATGCTTACGCCCCCTTTCCTTTTTGTATCGAATAAGTACGTGTGATAATAAAGAAACAAGCCAGAGGCTGTAATGATTTTGCCACAGAAGCACGGCCAAAGGACTTAATACTGGAATCATAAGTCTGTGTTTTGTCCTTAATTATTGTGCGCACCCGTGTTCAAAACAATTCGGAATGACTGACTGAATTCCAGAAAGGACAGGTTTATGTCTACCCTTAACACTATAATACTGCTCCTATGTACAAGAATATAACTACAATAATACTACCTCCTATGTACAAGAATATAACTACTATAATACTGCTCCTATATACAAGAATATAATTGTTGTAATACTGCTTAACAGTACACAAGAAGATGAAGTCAAAGTGAATTGCTTATGTGTCTTTAGTAAACCAGTCTCCAAGGCCAATGCTGTGGTGTCCCCTCCCAAGTTATGTTCTCACCTGGATTCCCTATATATCTATTTTATGGAACCATAAACATTCTTCCTGCCTGTGTATGATACATTTTCACACCTTAACACACCTGGGTATATCTTTACACCAAAGACAGCTTGTTTCAGGCCTTTTAACTTTTCTGATGGTGCAGTCATTAGCGACCACCACATCTGCGAGGTTAGACAGAGGGCAGGGGTCCTGATCGGCTGCTTCCGCAGCCATATTTCCAATTCTAATACATTCTGCCTGTTTTGTAATAAACTACTGGCACAAACATTGTTTACTGCAATGCAGAAGTATTGTTGTGAATAGTACAAGTGATCAAACCATCACAGGTTCAAGTCCCCTTAAAGGGAATAAAAAATAGCATTAAGTTTATTAAAGTTTTTGAAAATATATCAATAAAAACTTGAGCACAATTTGTTTTTACACAATTCAACTTGTCTTATATTATATATCTTGTTATTTATTACGCTTGGTGAACATCTTAACCTAAAAACAGTTCTAACCGGACAATATAGATTTTTGGGCCACCGTGCCGCAACAATTTTTTTTTTTTTTATAAAACATGTTCAAAATGTTGCAGACAGTGTTGAGCGACTTTTTGAAAAATTTCCGTTGCTTTGCCAAAGAAATTTGCTTCATGATGAATTACTTTGTCACAAAATACATTTCTTTGTAAGTAGCAGGCGTAGTGACAGGGAAAAGCAATTGTGCCACCCACTGTCATTAAACCTCTCAGATGCCGTGTTCATCACGGTTTAATCCGTAAAAAAAAAATAATAATAATATTCACCTTATCCATTTGAGCGCGAAGAGGCTGCCGTGGCCACCTTGAATGAAGATCCCCGCACAGTGCTCGATTACATCATCATGCGGGCCGATGTCATACGTCACCAAGCATAAGATTTTGCTCTGGATCTTCATTCAAGATGGCCACGGTGGTCTCTTTGTGCTGAAATGGATGAGGTGAGTATGTTTTTGTTTTTTTTTACCACCTTTTCAGGAAAATTGATTTGTTACTGCGAAGCATGAAGAAATTCGGCTGAAGTTCAGATTGAAGCCCACTTCGTATACTGTACCTTCGATTCGCTCAACTCTAGTTGTATGTTATCCAAAATTATATCAATAAAAACTACAGTTATTGGTGAAAGAATATGACCACATAATGCAATTTTTTACAAAAGATTGTTTATTTTATTAAAAAAAGAAACTGTAAAGAATAATGGAAACTTTGAGTTTATTTTATCAATGTAATCATTTTGACCCACAGAATAAGGTATTTGTGTTATTTTTACCAGGATTTATTTTACTGTAAAAAAAAAAAACCGAAAGACAAGCAACATTGGTAGAATTATCAAAATTGGCCAAAAGAGTAAAGAAAAGAAAAAAAATTAGACAATGGAAGATGTCAAGATTTTATCTTGTGGATTCTCATCTTCAAACAAAAGGTACTGTACACAGAGACACATTATAAGACCACAACAGACTATTGGCACCTCATTAGGCATCATCCAAACCAGCTTAGAAAGATGATTGTAATTCACAATGATTTATATCAGTGAAGGCTTTTCCCTTCATTGGGAGGTAAAATATAGCATCATCAATAGATGTTGTAGAGCAGGGGTCCTCAACCACCGCGGCCCGGCAGACATCGAGTCAGGGACCGGTCCTGGGCCGCGGTGGCAGGGGACAAGGAGATGCCTCAGGACGGCGATACGGATGCCTGTGCTGCGGCAGGGGAGGGAGAGTCGTCTCCCCTGCCCGTTCCTCTGATAGGCTACAGGCACTAGGCCTGCAGCCTATCAGAGGCCAGCTCAGGCGGCCGCCTGAGCCGTACAGAGCAGGACACAGGCCGGAGGAGGCCTGCATCACATCGCTACCAGCACCATGGAGGTAAGTATAAGTGTTTTTTTTTTTTTATTGGACAACACTGAACTTCTGACTGGCACTGTGGGGGCACTTCTTATGTTATTGAGGGGGTATTTATGGGGGACACATTTTATTACCATATTTTTGGAGGGCATATATGGGGCCCTTCTTATTGGATTATTATTGGGGGCATCTATGGGGGCCCTTCTTATTGGCATATTATTGGGGGCATCTATGGGGGTCCTTCTTATTGATATATTATTGGGGGCATCTATGTGGGTCCTTCTTATTGATATATTATTGGGGGCATCTATGGGGGCACTTCTAACTGGTACATTATTGGGGGACACTGTGAGGTCATCTATGGGGGCACTTATTGGTATATTATTGGGGGCATCTATGGGGGCACTTCTTATTGGTATATTGTTGGGGGGCATCTATGGGGGCACTTCTTATTGATATATTGTTGGGGGGCATCTATGGGGGCACTTCTTATTGGTATATTGGGTGGCATCTATGAGGGCACTTCTTATTGGTATATTGGGCGGCATCTATGGGGGCACTTCTTAATAGTACATTATTGGGGGCATCTATGGGGGCACTTTTCACTGGCACATTGTTGGGGGCATCTACTGTGACCTCAAAGAAGAAGTATTTTATATGGGGGGGGGCTCTGTAAAGGGGCATTTTATAATATATTTTAATATATTTATATAAATTAATAAGCACCTTGCATGAATCAGTTAGCGCCCCCCCCCCCCCCCCGGGCCCTGGGGAAATGGTCTACCGAGAAACCGGGCTTCGGTGCAAAAAAGGTTGGGGACCACTGCTGTAGATCACATTCGCTGAATGAGGAATCGTAGAATATCAGATGCAGTTGCTGGCTTCTTTCATCAGGATATTCAGTGTAATAGATCCAATTGCTTTCATATCAACATTTTTGGCCAAATTAATGTGATAAAAACACCTAAAATGCAGAAATGTGGGTCAAGTAACAAAACTGGTGGTGGACATCCACCACCAGATGTCAGCACTTCTGGCAAATTTTGTTGAAAAGTGACAAAACGCTTTGGTGGCCATCCAGCAATCATCTCTTCTTAGTCATTCAGGTTGGATTTAGCTACTGCATTTTAACGTCTTTGGGTTGATAGGTATGGTGAGTAATTTTAATATTGACTCCTCTTTACGGAAAATATTTTGTACCACTAAGTGTCTCCTTTGTGTTGCGTTGTGTTGTGGATCTGTTCCTAAACTTGATTTTTGTATGGTTTTACTATGGTTTTAATAGAGTAGTTAACATTTTTGATAAACTTTGATTATTTGACCCAGATTCCTGCTGTGTTAGAACTTGTTCCGCGCAGAATGGGCTGGTATTTTTTTTTGGTCTTTAATCAATATTCAAATTAAGTGATAATTGAATCAATTGATCCTCCTTTCACAAGAAAAGTCATTGATTTAAAGTCTTAAAGTTGCATACTCCACATTGTGTCCATGGTCAACCCCGGATGAAGCCATATGGTCATGTTGAACATGACAGATATCAGAATATTCCACTTCATTTGTTGGCTGCATGACCTGTGAAAAATAACATTTAAAGAATTTATAATGAGAATTGTCTCCTGGTTGGTCAAAGACATTCAGGTGGTGTTCCAGGTATGATTATCATATGTAATTCTATGATACTAGTATTATGAATCTGCTACAGTATTTCCAAGACTATTATATATGTATTAGCCAAAGAATGAGTGATAAGTAAAAATAACAGTTGTGGATACAAAAGCAGAAGGTGGATCCACAAGGTTTAATGAAATGCTCAGTAGACAAGTCCTAAGGCACAAAGGGGGAAACTTACCATCTTCCTAAACCTGTTTTTTGTAGCTTTTGAAACCTATTGCTACTAAATCTAATTGCAACTGGAATTTTTTATGCTACCCTCATCAGTTACAAAAAAAAGGGGAGGTGATGAGGGTGATGCATGGGTCGGCCCGTCCCCCACCCCCTTCCCATTCATCATCATTTACGCCAGAAATGAGCTATGAGCTGGAGTAGATTTCAGCATATAGCACACGGACTGTCGGGACAGACTGCATCTCGCCAAAAAATGTATGCTTCTTCTTGCTGAGTAGGACAATAGAAGGACAATTGCCTAATAGAAAATTGGGATAGATGATTTAAAACTGTATAGACCATGGAACAGGACCCTTGGCTAAAATAGAGTACATGATGTCATCATGGATTGCCATAATCACCATATACTGTCAGAAGAAAGCACGGATACAAGGAATAGAGCTACCACCAGAAGAATGAGTGATGATAAGGATGTCATTGGACTCTAGGACAGAGTTAAATACATTTTGTTGGTATTTCAGTTAGCGTTGAGTGATCTGAATTTCAGGGAAAATTTGTTTCATCGCAAAGCCAAATTTCCTTGTGCTTCGTGATAATGTAAAAAAAAAAAATCATACTTGTCCCATCCTTTTGAGTGCAAAGAGCCGGCCACCACCATCTCGATTGAAGACCCCACGTGAAGTCCTGTGCGCGGTGACTTATCATGACTTATCACCACACCGGATTTTGCGCTGAATCAAGATGGCGGCAAGCAGCTCTTTATGATCAAATGGATGAGGTAATTATGATTTTATATTTATTTATTTTTTATTGTACACTTTAATATTAATGTCAGATGCCGCGCTTAGTGAAGAATGCATCATCTAAAGGCTACAATGATGAGGGATGGCTCCATTACCGATCCCTGTCATTGCACCCACTACTTACAAAGAAATGCACATCATAACTAAGTTTTTAGTAAAATTCGGCAAAGAAGCCAAATAAAATTTTACCATACTTCGCTCATCTCTAATTACAGTATATATGCATAAGTATACTTCTGTAAAGCCCCTGGAGGGTACACCACAATTAGCCAGTCCAGAAGATGAGTTACCTAATTCTAATTCTTTACAGTGTTACTTACTTCACTATTGCTGTAAATGACGTAATTGTCTTTAAAGTTCACATCCATTAAAGCTCTAAATCAAAAAGGGAATAAACAATTGAAAAAACAAATTAGTTTTGTAAATTTGTGTGCTCAAGGACAGATCTCCCTGACAGCGCACCACGTGGCAAAGCACGGAACTGCAATTAGAACTTCAAATACCTCTGGGAATTTGTAGGGAAAAAAAATTAGAATAACAACTTCACACAGACATAAAGACAATGACAGTTTAATAAAACATATACAGATCTAGCAGGGGTAACACTTAAGGTTTGTAGGAAGCTTTAAAGAATCACGATTTAGACCCCTGCTAGTTTCAAATTGTGAAAGATAAAGGCAGGAGATGGCAGTGTTACAGAACAAAGGTAAAAGTACTGTACAGTATCTTATCCATTACGTGTACTTCAATACAATGAGAAGAAGGTGAAAAAGACAGTAAGCCGAAATGAAGGTGACAGAAATCATTGCATACATTGAAGGCAATAAGATGGAAGAAAAAAGGACTAAGGGAAATAAAGCCGGACAGAAGGCGACTGAAATCATACACAAAGACCAGCCAACAGTTCCTGAAAGAGCCAGACTACTGTCACACTAGTGGCACAGGTGTCCAGCAGACTGTTCCGGCAGGTAAACAGCCTGCCGGATCAGTGCTGCCGCTACTGCATATCTGTGGCCAGAACTACGCTCCGTCCCCATTCACTATAATGGAGGCGGGCTGCAGTTCCGGCCGCAGCGTAGGAAACATGCCGAGAGGCAGTCGGACTAAAACAAAGACGTCATTATTTTAATCTGATCGCCTCTTGGCATGTTTGCCGTGCTGCGGCCAGAACTCCGTCCCGCCCCTATTATAGAGAATGGGGACGGAGCATAGTTCCGGCTGCACACATGCACTAGCGTCATCTGGCAGGCTGGACACCCCTGCCGCTAGTGTGAAAAGTAGCCTTAGAATGTCCCATTGAACAGAACATAACATTTGTATTAGTAATGTATGTTCTTTTTTTGTGTTATTAGTTAGATACATTAAATATTCCCTTTATTATTATTTTTACTTGATTTATTTAGCACTAGGGTTGCCAACCAGAATTGTTCTTCTTTTTTTCTGGACAACTTATACCACAATCAAGGACAGCTACTATTTTTTTTACTGACAAATTGGAAAACCACAATGAATGATGAAGATTATACGTAATACATATAATTAAATATACTGATAAGAACTTATTACCAGAATTGACTGTGAGCTGTCAATCGATGATAATTACCAGCAAAATAAACTAGTCAAGCACTGCCAGCCTCAAAAAAATCATGGAAACAGGAAAAAGTTGCCTATTTTTAAAGACTGTCCAGAAATTTCTGGAAGGTTGGCAGCCCTGGTCAGCACTCCTGCTCCATCACCGTTTCAGCCACTGATAAGCAGGAGCAGTGATTGAACACAGGCAAATATTGGATAATGGCTCCTTCGTTTGGAGAACATGTGCCCAGAGCAGGCTGAGCAAATAGGGGGAAAGGAGCTAGTTTACAACAGCCATCTGGCTGGAGCAGTCCTTCTCCATCCATTGATCTCCTGCATTTTTCAATGTTCCTGCTATTCCAAAGTTCTGTATTGTTCGACCAAATATAAATAAGTAAACAAATACATAAAGTAATAATAATAAAAGGAATAAGACTACAGATGTGAATACAATATAAAGTGTGAATAAATATTCATACATTATATTTATACAAAACTAGCTGTAGGACCCGGCTTCGCCCGAGTATATTTAATTTATTTAATTTACTGTTTGTGTGTGTGTCGTTGTAGCTGCAGCGGTGCGGATTCCTTTAGCGGACTTACACACACACATACACTCAGCTTTATATATTAGATATATAAAGCTGAGTGTGTGTGTGTGTGTGTGTGTGTGTGTGTGTGTGGGTGTGTGTGTGTGTGTGTATGTCCGCTAAAGGAATCCGCACCGCTGCAGCTACAATCACAAAATTTGGCACACATGTACATCAGGTGTCCGGGAAGGTTTTAGAACAGGTTTCAACTCTCCAGGACGTACCGTTCCTGAGATATTCCCAAAAAATGCATTAGCCAATAGCAGCCTGGTCACATGACCCTTATCAGCCAATAGAAGCTCCCAGGCAGTTAGTCTCCACACACACACCAGGTTTCTATGGCCATGCCCCTTCCACTCCGCATCTGACCAGGATTGAAAAAATGAAGGTAAAAATCAACTTCTGTCAGCTGCAGGAGTGGGAGGGAGGGTGACTTTCTCCCTGCAGCTAATGCTCAGATAGCACAGTGCTGCTGTCTGAGAGTGAGCTGTTCAAAAGGACATCCGTGTGTCCATCCAGGCCCTGCGCATGACAGAGGACAGGGAGTCTGAAAGCCAGAATGTCCAACCTTACCCCAACATGAAGCTGTGCCACCGGTCCCTATAAAGCCACACCCCTAAACAAGAGACCACGCCCCCTGTGTCCATCCAGGCCCTGTGCATGACAGAGGACAGGTAGTCTGAAAGCCAGAATATCCAGCCTTCCCCCTAACGTGAAGCCTTGCCACCGGTCCCCGTGAAGCCACACCCCTAAACACGAGGCCAGGCCCCCTGGTTCTATGAAGACACGGAGGAGAAGCTGTCTGAGCGTTAGCTACTGAAAGGGTGGACATCCCTGTGTCTGTCCAGGCCCTGCGCCGGATGGTGGATAGGGAGTCTGAAAGCCAGACTGTCCAGCCTAAAACAAGACCTCTGGCCACCCTAGGAGAAGGCTGATGTTAGGGTGGCCAGTTGTCTGGCTTTAGGCTGGACAGTCCGGTTTTCTGGCTCCCTGTCCTCAGTCCAGCACAGTGCCTGGATGGACATAGGGATGTCCACCCTTTCAGTAGCTCACGCTCAGACAGCTTCTCCTCCGTGTCTTCACGGAGCCAGGGGGCGTGGCCTCATGTTTAGTGGTGTGTCTTCATGGTAACCAAGGGCACTGTTTCACATTTGGGGGAATGGCCGGTGAGGTCTGGCTTTCTGGGGTGAAGACAGTGGCCACTCTAGCTGCTGTGGAGGTTACAGTTATAAGGGGCGGGCAGCTGTAGAGGTCACTGTTAAAGGGGTGGGCTGCTGTAGAGGTCACTGTTAAAGGGGCGGGCAGCTGTAGAGGTCACTGTTAAAGGGGCGGGCAGCTGTAGAGGTCACTGTTAAAGGGGCGGGAAGCTGTAGAGGTCACTGTTAAAGGGGCGGGCAGCTGTAGAGGTCACTGTTAAAGGGACGGGCAGCTGTAGAGGTCACTCTCGATATTTTTTTTACGTCACACACACAAACATTAAATGAAATAGATCAAATATACCCGGGCGAAGCCGGGTCCTTCAGCTAGTATTAGATATAAATGAAATTTCTGTTCAAGTGCAGCTCTTTCAGGGAGAGTTAGCTGGGCCTAATAAGAGCCTTTGCGTACATGTGCATAACTGAATATACTGATATACTTATTTCCTGCTTTTGTTCCCCTTTTCCTTCTTTCTTCCTTGCTTGCCTTCATTGTTCTCTATGATTTCTTTTGCCTCTTGCTTTCTTCACCTCATTCTTCTCAGTGTGTTGTAGCAATAAAACGTAAAGGGGTATTCCCATCTCACAAATGTAGTTTGTATAGTTAGATATAGCCATACCTATATTATCACTAATAGAATGTATTTATATAAAATATACCGTTTAGAAGATTTTCCTATTTGTATTTCCATTGTCCCACACACATCAGTCAGGTCGTTGCCCCTAGTTACGGCCACCATGGCCATGTAGTAGTAGTGGTCAGCTTGCTCTTGTTCAGACCCGCTCTGAGGTAACTGCTGTATTGTGAGCACACATTACATGAGCATGTGGAGACACATCTTAGGGTTGTAGCATTTTTGTCTGTGCTTCCAAAACGCAGAGAAACGGATCCTGTTTCCAGATCAATTCATCTCTATGGAGCAGGATCCGTTTATAAAGTCTGCGTTTTGGACGGATTCTGACCATTGTGTTTTGAACTGGTAGCGTCCAAAACGCAGATGTGAAAGTGCCCTAAGATGTGTCTCCACATGATCATGCAGTGTGCATTCACAATACAGCAGTTATCTTAGAGCGGGTTTGAAAAGGAGCAAGCTGACCACCACTACTACATGGCCACGGTGGCCGTAACTAGGGGCAACGGCCTGACTGATGTGTGTGGGACAATGGATATACAAATAGGGAAATCTTCTAAACGGTATATTTTATATAAATACATTCTATTAGTAATAATATTGGTATGGCTATATCTAACTATCCAAACTACATTTGTGAGATGGGAATACCCCTTTAAAGTGCACTGTTACCGTACAGCATTATCATTAACCCTTTCCCGACCAGCGCCGTACATGTACAGCGCTGATGCGGTGCAGGGTCATGACGCCCGCTCGCCCGTGCGGCGGGCGTCATGGCCGGCAAGTCTCTGCTGTTTCTAACAGCAGAGACTTGCCGCTACTTAACGCCATCAGCGGCGTCTTCCTGGGCCTTTTGATGTCGTGATCACATGTGATCACGGCATCAGGATGCGTCTGAACCGGAAGCGTACGCTTCCGGGTGGTGTACAGATACCCCGAGTGGCCAATCGGGGTGTCTGTACACCATATGAAAACTGTAATCCTCGCTGGTGAGGATTACAGTTTTCAAACTGCAAATTCTTATTCTGGCCACTAGATGGCAGGCCAGGATAAGAAATGAGCAATTTTTGGATTTATCTCCATCTAGTAAATCCCTGATTGCTCATAAAAGCAAAAAAAAAAACCCACAATATATTAGCTCATATTTGAGCTTTAAAATAATCGCAAAAAAAAAATGTTAAAAAATATATAAAAAATTAAAAATATATAAAAGTTCAAATCACCCCCCTTTCAGTATAATTAAAAAATAAATACCTAAATAACAATAAATATAGACATCATGGGTATCACCGTGACCGAAAACGCCCATACTTTTAAAATATTAAAAAAAAATTCCAATACGCCGAATTGTGTGGCGGAAAAAAGCGTCCAAATGGCGATTCACAGTTTTTTGTCGCTTTTTTTTCTAAAAAAAATTAAATAAAAAGTGATTAAAAAGTCATACACACCCCAGAATGGTATAAATAAAAACTTCAGATCGCCCCGCAAAAAATGAGCCCCCATACAGCTCCATACACATAAATACCAAAAATTTATAGGGGTCAATATATGACAAAAAAAAAAAAAAGACCAACTTTATAATTATTTTATCACTATCAAAACTCAGAAAAAACTACACATATTAGGTATCACCGGATTCGTACTGACCAGTAGAATGAAAGTAATGGGTCAGTTTTAATGAACATCGAACGCTGTAAATAAGAAACCCGTAGAACTGTAGTGGAATAGCGTTTTTTTCGCAATTTCACCTGATTTGGAATTTTTTTCCTGCTTCCCACTACACCATATGCAATATTAAATGGTGGCGTTGGAAAGTACAACTTGTCCCGCAAAAAACAAGCCCTCATACAGCTATGTGAACAGAAAAATAAAACAGTTATGGCTGTTTGAAGACAGGGAGCGCAAAACGAAAATGCATAACAAAAAAAAACTCTGGGGGTGAAAGGGTTAAATGGGCATTCCAGTTATTTAAAGTTATCACCTATCCACAGGATAGGGGATATCTATCAGATTGGTGGGAGACCCCCCCTCCCCCCGATGAGAACTGGAGCCCCGTACCCCCTGCAGGCCCAATGCAGCTCCTCTAAAATGATCGAATTGGCCTGTCGCTCATGCATGTAGCCACTTCATTCACTTCTATGGGAGTTCCAAACATAGCCGGGTACAGCTGGTTCGGAAACTCCTATAGAAATATATAGAGCAGCCATGCACATGTGCAACTGGTCGCTCTCTCATTTGAGGGGAGCTCCATGGGGCATGGAGCCCCCGTTCTCATGATTGGTCTCATGGTAGGACCCCCACTGATCTAATCCACAAGATAGGGGATAACATTTACCTATCGAAATACGCCTTTAATTGTTGGCACGAAAACACAAATACCGTATAAAATATAAAAGAAAAACATAAAATACATTAAAAATGAAACAATAAAAAGTAAATACTGTACTAATCTAAATATTAATATGAATATTCATGAAAGTAAATAACAAATACGGACAAAATTATATTATAAAATAAAGTTATAAATAAATAAAAAATACTACTAATAAATACTAAAACTAATTTAAATATTTATACATAGTAATAGGGAAATGTAGAGAGGAAAGAAAAAAGAATAATATGCAAGAGAAAATACTGTAAATATATTAAATCAATGGAACAAAATTAATCATAAATAAGTAAATAACTATAAATGCATATTACTATAAAAACAAGAAAACAATAGCTCTTTTGGGGACAATTTCTATAATAAGGTGTGAGACGGTGTTTATAGATAGAATCACCCATTAAATTTACTGCATTTCTACTGTGTAAATAGCAAAATTAAAAGAAAATTAGTGGTAAAAATACAACTGAATACAGGATATGAAAAAAAGACATGTGGTAGATTCTTAAAACTTTAATACAAGATTCATATTACAATTTCAAACTTAATAATACCTACAAATGCCCACATGAGTATAACAGTGGCCCTGGCTTTACAAATGATCACAAACCACAAAAAAGAGAAAAGAGCGAACCAAAGAATAAAAAAGTATCACATAACTTTATTTGCAGAAAATCACAAATATATAAAAGTAGATGATATTACTGTACAATGTTGAAGGAAAAATACCCCAACAGTGCAGAGTACACACTAGCGGTGTGATGCCCCCATCATGTCACAACCAGCTAATATATGATTAACAAAGAGGTCCTGATGAAGCCAGCAGGTGACACGCTCGTTGAGGTGCGCACTCTAGTGTGTACTCTGCACTGTTGGGGGATTATTCCTTCAACATTGTACAGCAATATCATCTATTTTTATATACAGTATTTGTGATTTTCTGTTAATGAAATGATGTGAAACTTTTTTATTCTTTTGCTCTTTTCTCTTTTTTTGTAGTTTGGTAGTAGTCAAACTTTCCTGAATATATAGTTCCATAGAGCCACAGCATGGAGGTCACTAGCACAGAGTTTATGGTGTTTCTGTTCAGGAGCCCTCCAATGACAAAAGCCTCACATATTGGAACCATTGTGGACAAAGTTCTGCCTTTTCTGATCAATTAGGTCTATGCTTGACATATTAAAATCTGACATCTGATCGGTGGCTATGGGTGTTGTCCAATTTTTGTTTTGGTGGAGTTTTCATATGTTAGGCCATTGATCTATCTGTAAAGGGGTCATACCAGCTCAAACACTTATTCCCAATCCACAATACAGGAGATACTTGTCTAACCGGCAGGGACCTGCCTGTCTGAATGTAGCGGCAGTCAAGCATGTGCACTGTCACTTCATTCATCTCTTTTAAACTGCTGGAGACAGCCTAGGTCTTGCAGTTGGCAATAGAGTTGTATGGAGGGACATTGTCCATGCGTGACCACCGCTTCATTTAAATAGGGTAAGGGACAAGCATTGTGGTGGGACAACAAGGATAATGCTCATGTTCTCTTCGACGGGAGACCGCATTGGCTCACAATAGGTCAAACTTACATCGATCTCATTGAATCTGGTTGAGCGTTGCGATCACTGTGAATGTTTCCGTACTGGTTTTCTTCTATTAATGTTTCATCTATCGCTGTTGTATTCTAAAAAATAAATAAATAAATAAATTCTGTAAGGGCATAGACGCTATCAAAGATTTATTTATATAGATTTTATGTTAATAAGACATTTAGTCTACTATGACGGGAAGTAGACAAACAAAAACACTCACATTGGAGGGATTCCTGGCGGCTGGTGTGTTTTTTCTAAAGGCTGGAAAATATGACTTGTGCATTTGTCTATTAAAATGATAACATTGTAAGGTCAGCATCATGATCAATATAAGTGATTGTGTCTGTTATCTTAGTTTGATTATTAGGGTACAGAGTTTTTTTTGGACAAGGTTAAGAAGCCGATCCACCTGCAGGATGTTTAGCCAAATCAGAAGTGGGAGAAATATAAGTCCTTTCTTTATATTTCTGATTCTTTTCTAATCCACTTTTGGCTTTGGCAAAAACCCTGTAGGCGGATCTGGCTCAAAATCTCATCTAAAAACTGCTTAAAGGCTATGTACACCTTCAGAGACAATTTTTTATGATTGAATTTTACTAATTTTTGGCTAAAAATAATTGATTCAATTGGTCTTTATAGAAAATATTGAGCCTTTCTGTCACAAATGAATTCTGTAAAGACGTAGACGCTATGAAAGATTTATCATTTTATTTTTATAAGTCATCTGTTTGTCTAGCTGTGTGAATAGTACTTTTATTTTCACTTTGTGTCAGTCATCTAATAACCCTTATCTCTAATTTATTCAGAGGTCATAAACACTTCAGTAAGGTAAGAACTGAGTGTTTATAATGTCAGAGAGCAGAGATAAGGAGCCCGTAAGATTAGCTGGCTGATGGCGCAAAGAGAAAATCAGATCCTGATAATAGAGCATCTCAGCCATGTACAGAGAAAAGGGCTCCGTATTTTTAATAATCAACAATCAATCTAAAAAACATATATTTAGCTTAAAATGAGTATGAGGCAATGATAATAAAAAGATTGCCCCCACAGGTGTACATAGTCTTTAAAAATTGTCAAATCAGGCACAGAAAGAATTTCCAGAAATTTCCTCATCTCTATCTACTGTGATAAACAGTAAACAGGACGGGGAAGAAGAATTCCAAAAACATTCACTTTGGAACAACTCATGAACAAGTTGGAATAACCCTTTAACCAAGTAAGAACTTGCAGTGTCAGTGTCATGGACACTTTATTACCTTACAGAAAAGTAGATGACCACAATAAGAAGAATCAAAAACAAACATCCGGCCACTGTCCCCAAAATCAGTGGCAAATCCAACTTCTCACCTATAAGGAAGCGGAAAAAAAAAAACAATAGTATATAAAGAGTCTCCAAAGTTCTTTGCAAATGGTCTTGATTTTGTGGACGCAGCTTATATGCATTTGTCTCCATGGTAGAGGACTACAAAAAGGATCCAGTGTAGTCTTTGCTGAGTAAGGCCTTATTCACACATCAGTGTTTTGGTTAGTGATTTCCATCAGTGATTGTGAGCCAAAACCAGGAATAGAACCTCCACAGAGATAAGGGAAAGATCTGCACCTGTTCTGTGTTTAGAGCCGCACCTGGTTTTGGCTCAAAATCACTGATGGTAATCACTGAACAAACACTGACTGTGTGAATAAGGGCTAAAGGTTGATTAATATTGGAAGATTATTGGCCTATTTACAGCATCTGGAATTAACTTTCCAAAGAATGTTCATTCCTCATTACTGCCCCATGTAAATATAGTGCTGAGCACTCAAAATATGCTCTTTTGTGGTGTGATCCAATCATTTTTTACACAAGTGGTCGATAAGCTGTACATTCTTAAAGGGTTTGTCTCACTTCAGCAAGTGGCATTTATCGTGTAGAGCATGCTAATACAAGGCACTGGATTCATTTTTCCATCGCATTATACACTGCTCGTTTCCATGGTTATGACCACCCTGTAATCCATCAGTGGTGGTCGTGCTTGCACATTATAAGAAAAAGTGTCAGCCTCTCTAGGACTGTGTGAGCTCACATAGGCTGGTACTTTTTTCTACAGTGTGTAGGCACAGCCACCTCTGATGGATTGCAGGGTGGTCATAACCACAGAAACTAGCTGTGTATAATGTGATGAAAAAATGAATCCAGCCAGTGAATGAAGCAATATGGAGAATAACAATATATTAGCAAGAGCCTTGTATTAAGTTTCTCTACATAATAAATGATATTTGCTGAGACAACCCTTTTAAGCATTACCAATTAGCATTAAGCATTAGTAGGATTTTCTAGATGTCATGTTCTAACGAGGGTCCTACTGACCCCTAGAACATCTCTCAGGCATAGCACACTAAGACAAGTAGAAAGACAAAGGAACAAAAACAAATACTTTATTAACGGAATAAAGACATGACAGTGATCTGGACTAGTAGGTAAGGGACCAGTGGCAGGTAATACCACTGGACCGAGTGCACAGGTTTGACCTGGGGCCAAACTCAGAGGGCAAAGACTCAGTGAGCACCGTTCTTCACAGAGCCCCTGATGATGGGGATAAACTTACCTGACGGCTCACTGGTCGGACCTCCAGGATGTTCCTAGTGCACTTGGCCACTTACCTGCAGAGACTGGGGGTGCAAGCACTGACTGTCTACACAACCATAAGAACTGGAACCCAGGCACACAAACTGGAACCCAAGCATAACTGCACAGGACACAGTTCAGACAAGACAAACAGGAACCAAAACACAAGCAAATGCCTGGACCCCATGCAGAACGACACATGGCGGTCACAGGCAGAGCTGCCTAAACAGGCAGACAAGCATATACCTGCACCCCATACAGAACGACACATTGCGATCACAGGCAGAGCTGCCCACAGACTAGATGTCCTCCCTCCGGAGAATTCAAGATCCCTCTCACCGATGGCTAGACACCGATGGCTAGACTAACCAATGCCTGTTTTCCATGTGGAGTTTGTCCATGGAAGAATAGACAGCTGCATCCCAAAACACCGAGCCAGGCAAGGTGACCTTAATGTCTTACTAGGTGGCCACACAGGGCAGGTGGAATAAACCCAGGCTGACGACAGGCCCACAGCAATATATAACATCTAGTAACCACACCCAGACCAAGACTTTAAACCCACACAAACCAGGAGACAGGGAGAGGAAGGCAAAGAATAGACAGTACATGCACACAGGTTGCCATACTACATGTCACCCCTGGCACCCAGCATACACGAAATACACTATAGCCAGTACGCCAGAGAACAAACGCGAGCAACCCGTGTCACAGTGAACTGCATTGTTACACAAGGATTTGCTAGTTTCCAGCTGCACCTTTTGACCTTTATATATAATAAGTGTTCATTCTCTGCTTGCTTTTTTTTTCTTTTCTTTAATCTTTGAGCATTCAAAAAGAACTGCACAATTAGAAGAATTATGGGCCTCTTATCATCACTAACGTTTTATGCAGATCTCTTCCGAGGAGGAATTCCCAGCTCTGTTGTGAGCGATACATGAATACTGGCCGTAGTTCTCCTCATTGCTGTGTATGGTCAGGGTCTTCTCCGTCTCATTGTGTAATATAGACCCATCCTTTCTCCAGGTGTAGTGGGTTACATCAGGCCGGCTGCTCAGGAAGTCACAGATCAGTTCAGAGAATTCATGTTCTTTCTTCACGGTGATGTGAACTCCAATTGCTGCATCTACAGAAGGGAGAAACAGATCTTATACTAAGTTTACATTTTATAATGCCATAATATATTATCATCTGTGACCCAACAGTAAACTGAGAGATGTAAAATGACCCCCCCCCAAAAAAAAATTCTTATATATATATATATATATATATATATACATATATATCCAAGATTGCCTGACCAAGATTCTGTGCAGGGTTGTGCTGGGAGGATTGACATAGCACCTTCTTTCTACAAGTCCTAGGAATACTTCCATTTTTCATAATGCTCAGAGAACCACTCGGTCATTGTCAGCTGCTTATGATTGTGTATATATGTGTCCTGCCTTTGTACTTAGGTATCCTGTACCTGAAATCAAGACCTACTGTTTAAACTTCTGTGTACCGACTATTTCGCTTCTGGATTGATTCCTCACCTGAATTGGATTGTACTGATTCCCATGGTGTTCTGACTAGGGCTAATTTCTGGATTAACTCCTTGTCTGCTGTTTTGGCTCTATCTGTCTCACCAGGTTCTGACCCTGCTTGTCTACTATTCCTACACCCATGATTCTGAAAGATCTGAAGGTCTGCTTCTAGCGAGCTTGCACCAGTTTTTCAGATAACCTTATTCCGTGGCAGCCAAGTCTGTCCAGCCTTGCAGCAGACTCTGGTGAGGAACATAGGGATAAACAGCTTCCTAACAACCAAAGTGGCTGTGGTTAGATAGTATTTCTATACACTGTGATGAAGTGTATCAACTTTTATTTTGATTATTATTGTAATTATTATTAGTAGTAATGTTGAGCAAATTTCAGGATAAATTTGATTCGCCACAAATACAAATTTCCTTGTGCTTTATGGTAGTCAATTTTTAACCTGAAATAGTGCAAAATATATATATATATATATATATATATATATATATATATATATATATATACATACCTGCTCCATTTGCTTGTGACAGTATGGCCACCACCATCTTGCTTGAAGATTTTATCCGAAATCCCAAGTGCAATGATGTCATCTCGGGATTTTGAGCCAAATCTTCAAGCAAGATGGGGTGGCCGCCCCATCATGATCAAATGGATCAGGTAAGTATGATCTTTTAATTTTTTTTATTTTACACCGTGTTATGTATATCATATGTAGAGATCATGCCCCCCCATTAGTAACAGGTTGTATACATACATATTACAGGTATCTGGTTGTATATAGGGGATGGGCTGTATTCATACGTACATATTATAGGTATCTGGCTGTATACAGGTAACAGGTTGTATACATACATAGTACAGGTATCTGGTTGTATACAGGTAACAGGTTGTATATATACATTGTACAGGTATCTGGTTGTATACAGGTAACAGGTTGTATACATACATAGTACAAGTATCTGGTTGTATACAGGTAACAGGTTGTATACATACATAGTACAGGTATCTGGTTGTATATAGGTAACAGGTTGTATACATACATAGTACAGGTATCTGGTTGTATACAGGTAACAGGTTGTATACATACATAGTATAGGTATCTGGTTGTATACAGGTAACAGGTTATATACATACATAGTACAGGTATCTGGTTGTATACAGATAACAGGTTATATACATACATAGTACAGGTATCTCTGTCGGGGCTGATTCTCCTCTACCCAGATGATTTATGGCAGCACAGGAATACGGCTCCATGTCCCAGGTCACGTCCATCACTGTGATCTCCCGTACTGCGTCTGGTAATTTGGTTTTTCCTCTGAACCATTCATACACATCTACATCAGGCTTGGAGAAACTGTTACATTGTAAAGTCACATCACTTCCTTCCATTAATTCACTATTCCCAGTAATTGTGACGGTCACATTCTTGGGGGCATCTGTGGATTAAAGTGAAAGTTTTACAATGACTTACATGCAGAGATGAGCAAATTCCTTGAAATTATTTTAGAATCCCATACTAACAAATCATTGGGCTGACTCCATTCAGGTACAAATAAATTCAACCTAAATCCAAATTAGATTGCCCTGAAAAGTTGTGTATGACACTCTTGGGTCTCCTAAGACTATAATGTATCCAACCCCTTCCAAACTCTCCAAAGTAAAGACAGCATTAGAAATGTCAAAGTGACAGTGATATATATAGCTATGAGTAAGAGTATATTTGCTGGTGGTAACAAACAGACTTTGTACTAGCACACTGCAATTTTAAAAAAAAGTAACCCTTGGGCCCCATTCACACGACCGTATGTTCATTTCCGGATCTTATCCGCATTTTTGCGGATAAGATGTGGAAGCATACGGACCCATTCATTCTTCCATAGGAGAAAAAAAATGTGGAATGCACACCGTGTGCATTCCGCATCCATATATTATGGAAGTTCTCCCGCCAAAAATATGAAACATGTCCTATACTTGGCCGCAAAACACGTCCGTAGCCCCATTAAAAGTCAATGGGTCCGCAAAAATGCGGAACACTACGGAAGACATTCCGTATGTCTTCCGTTCTGTTTTTATACAGACACGGAATACATACGGTCGTGTGAATGGGGCCTTATTGTTTGCATATGCCTACCCCTGTTTATATCCACATTTTAGTATTGGGAGAGAAAAAAAAACTATGGCCTGTTCTAAACAAGCAGTCTAAAAAGTTTTCTTTTTTGGAGCAGCAATAGTAGAGTATGGAACCTGATGGACAAGGCAGGAGTGTAGGGGTGGTATTAGTAGTCATATCAGCAGAACAGGACAAGTACAGACAAGGTAGGAAATGTGCAGCTATGTAGGGGTAGTAGTATCAGCAGTTGCAGTAGGTGTAGTAGTAGTTGGTGCATCAGCAATACGGTGTTGGAACACAGTGGACAGACAGACAGGAGTGGTGGTTGGCAGTTGATAGAGATGATAACGAAATATCTTTAAATTTCTCTTGAAATTGTCCAAGATACATGGAGAGGGGAGGGGAGAGAAGTGAGCAGGAACACAGGAGTGTAAAAAACAGCCAAAGAGACTGCATGCACAGTTGCATAGTCTGTCTTGGCGCAAGTGCTTTATTCATAACTATACAGGTCAGTACTTCTGTTATGTAGTACATAATCCTGGGGCTGATTCTCAGTGACTGTAAGAAAGTGGATGGAAGTTAGTCTTCACCCACCAGATCTGGGAGAAATGTAAAATAGAAATACAGTATATAGAGGTGAAAACTGCTAAAAATGTCAAGTCATAAAAATAAAAGTCATATAATGGCCAGACACAGAGTTATTCATCATGGACACTCACTGTACTATTGATTAATGTAAAGTTTGTTGAAACATTAGTTGTACACATTTTAATGTATACCCCAATACTATAAGGGTTTTCTGAGACTTTTATACTGATGATCTATCATTTGAATACATCATCAATATCTGATTGGTGGGAATCTGACACCTGGTCGCCAATCAGCTGTTTAAGAAGTCACTGGTGCCTGTTTACAGCTTAGTCTAGGCCATGTGACATCATGTTCATCGGTCATATGGCCAAGGTGCAGCCCAGCCACACTGGAGTGAATGGGACTGAGCTGTACTACTTAACATAGTACAATGTACTGCGATGTGCTTGGTCAGCTGTGAGAGATGGTGCCTTCCCAAACATTTGATCGATGAGGGTCCCTGATGTTGGCCCTCTATTAGATTTTAAAGACGTATAGCATAATTTATAAGCATAAAAGTCTCACAAAAAGTGTTATTGTATGCAAATCCCCGATAATACGTACGTTTGATGTTTAGTATTTCCTGTCTCTCAGTTATTTGTCCATTAGGATACGTAGCAGTGCACTGAATAGGAGTCCCATCATCCAGATATGATGGAATATAGGTAAGTATTGATTCTTCTCTCCAGGTTCCTCCAGAAATGTTCACTGACTTGTTCTGAATTTGACCGGGTTTGTTCCATCGTAGATAAGGAGGACTGGAGCCACATGTGTGTTCTGCAGTACAGTTTATAATGGTTGCTTCTCCTTCAGTTAGAATTTGAGGGACATGAAGATCACATTTTCCTGGAATGTCTAAAAATGTTATTATAAATTAATTATAAATGTACTGGTTTTAGATTCATTTTTTTAAACAGCCTCTGTCAACCCTATTAAACCAGACCTTCTGCCTATTAGGGTTGATCATACTGATTAAAACAATACCATTCTTGTGTCTACATGTTAAACAGCTGCAGACATATCTGCATTGTTATTCATATGCAAAGGAGGAAAGAGAAGCCTGGAAAGAGAGGCGGCTATGGATGTAGTGAGATGAGTAGAAGCCTGGACAGAGAGGAGGCTGTGGATATAGTGAGGTAAGTAGAATTCTGGACAGAGGGGTGGCTGTGGATGTAGTGAGGTAAGTAGAAGCCTGGACAGAGAGAAGGCTGTGGATATAGCGAGGTAAGTAGAAGCCTGGACAGAGGGGCGGCTGTGGATGTAGTGAGATGAGTAGAAGCCTGGACAGAGGGATGGCTGTGGATGTAGTGAGGTGAGTAGTAGTCTGGACAGAGAGGCGGCTGTGGATGTAGTGAGGTGATTAGAAGCCTGGACAGAGGGGAGGCTGTGGATGTAGTGCTTCTGGATTTTGCAAAGGCCTCATAGACATTTAGTAGGTAAAGTAAGGTCTATAGGCATGTAAAGTATAGTCTGTAAATGGATTAAAAACTGGCTGAAGGACCATGTCCAAAGAGTTGTGGTCAATGATTCCTATTCAGAATGGACCCGAGTTGGTGACCGCAAGGCTCAGTGCTGGGTCCTCTATTAATTAATTTAGTTATTAATGACATCGAGGATGGGATTACTAGCACCATTTCTATTTTTGCAGATGACACAAAGCTATGTAGTACTGTGCAGTCTATGGAAGAGGTCCATAAATTACAAGAGGACTTGAACACTCTGAGTGATTGGGCATCAACTTGTCAAATGAGGTTCAATGTGGATAAATGTAAAGTTCTGTTTCTTGGTGGTAATAATCTCTGTGCTTCATATGTCCTAGGGGATGCAACACTGTAAGAGTCACTTATAGAGAAGGATTTGGGTGTCCTTGTAGATTATAGATTGAATAACAGCATACAATGTCAATCAGCTGCTTCTAAGGCCACTAGGATATTGTCTTGCATTAAATAAGGCACGGAGCAGGGATGTACAGATGTAGCAGCGAAAGCGATCACTGTTTTCGCATAGTGTTGCTAACAAATTGCGACTTCTCCTCTTTCACTCCTTTTACTCGCAGTAAAAGTACGCTAATTAGGTGAATTCGTACATATTAGCGTACAATAGGTAGCATTGGCATACAAATTCGTACATATTAGCATACAATGCGTAGCATTAGCGTACAAATCATCATATGCATACTCTATTTATACGATATTGTTCTGCGCTCACGTGATTCCCCTGTGATCGCTAGCGCTGCTACATCTGCAATATTACCACTTTACAAAGCATTGGTGCGGCCTCATCTGGAATATGCAGTTCAGTTCTGGGCACCAGTCAAGAGAAAGGATGACCTGGAGCTGGAGAGAGTACAGAAGAGAGCGACTAAACTGATAAAGGGCATGGAAAGTCTTAGTTATGAAGAAATCTTAAAAGAATTAAATGTACTTAGTCTGTAGAAGAGACGTCTGAGGGGGGGACATAATTAATACCAATATATAAATGGGCCATACAAAAAATATGGTGAAAAACTGTTCCATATAAAATGTCCTCAAAAGACAAGGGGGCACTGCCTTCCGCCTGGAGAAGAAAAAGGTCAGTCTCCGGAAGCGTCAAAGCTTCTTTACTGTAAGAGCTGTGAATCTGTGGAATAGACTTCCTCAGGACGTGGTCACAGCAGGAACAGTGGACGGGTTTATAAAGGATTTAGATGAATTCTTAAAAGTAAATGACATTAATGCTTATGAAAATGTGTAGAAATCCGAGTCTCATTTCCTTCTGGGATTCGCGTTCTCACCTATCCCTTTGTTAAACTTGATGGACTTATGTCTTTTTTCAACCGTATTAACTATGTAACCATGCAATGAACCAATTTACAGTATGTATTGCTTTTGCCTACAAGTCTCATAATAAAACTATGAGAGGGAATTAACCATTCCCATCATGGCAGTTTCCTGGTGCAAAATAATGACAAACAGATTTTACTATTTTTTTTTTTTTACCACTGTTTGTGTCAAAACGTTTTCTCAAGGGACACTTCTCCCCTGCCCTTACCACTTTACCGAAAACAGAACATGCTGAGGGCATGGAAGGGACAGGGCCTACCATCTTTCTGTTGTAAAAGAAGACCAAAAACCTACACCAGGTAGATGCTGATATAGATTTTATTGCAGGCACACAGACAGCTGAGGTTGCACCTAATTTATGACGTGGGGTGAGCCACATCATACATTAGGTGTAGGCTCCGGCACTGAGATATCATAGACTTGTCTAGAATGCTGGGCTGTCATGCAAACTCTAGTATAATCTTACTATTCAGTCAAATTATGTTCAATACATTCCTATACTGAAATTTAGGAAGTTAGCAGGAAATAGTGGACAGATGGAGGACAATATGGTTGCATAATTCGCACAGAGTCATTATTATTCTGAATAAACTAATTTAAATCATTGTCAATAATATGTACCTGTGACAATGAGAAGAACCTTTCTAGATTGTTTATCATATGCATTTGTTTTTTTTTGTTCTGTGATCCCTGGATAATATTCATCACCATCTTCTATTCTCACAGGGTCTATCCGCAGGGTGCAGCTGTTCTCTCCTGGTACCAGTGAGGTCCGATCTCTGTATTCCACCTTTACTGAAGATGAGTCCCCGGTGTTTAGGATCTCTGGATAACCAAATCTAGCATATATGTACCACACAGTGCCGGACATCCCTGAGGTCCCGGCAGGATGATATGTACAAGGAATCTCCACACAGGAGCCGATCAGAGCAGTAATTCTCAAAGGGAACGTCCACTTCTGACACACAGAGCCCAGATAGAAGCCTGGAAACAATCAGCAGGACAAGAGGCTGGAGTCACAATGTTACATTCTATCTAGACACATTTAGATATTGAGATTATGTTACCTTGGAAGTTAATGAGAAGAAACATCCGCTTTACTCCAGCCATTCTCTACTGTGGGTCGGGGGATGCCAGGTCAGAAGAATAAGTAAACTACAAAACATGAGACATACTATGAAAGCTTCACATGTAATGACTATTGGATGAGACATACGTGCTTCATATGTAATTAGAGGTGAATTATCCTAATTCCGTCCATTCCCAGTTCAAGGCTCCTCCCACAACATTAGGCCCCTCCCTTCTGGCTATGTACAGCAGTTCCTGCTAATATTCTTCTTCTCATTGGTTGTAGTTTTGCTACTCAGCTCTCTTTGCTTCAGATACACTCTCTTCTTCTATGTTGTGGTTCTCTCGATCTTCATGTTTGGCTACCTTCAGTGGCTACTAAAGGCCTATTACTTCACTGCAATTAGGATATATCTAGAAATACCACTACACAAACCTTGTCTCTAGTTTGGGTTCCCTGCCTGTGTGCATTATTTCATTACATTTTTAACTTCCCAAATCTGGTTCCAAACCCCAATACATCCCGGCTATACTTTTGTTTTGCTCTTATATACCTAAGCCTTGTACCATGGCTGTTGACCTCCATGATATCATCTGCCTATTGAGAACATTTAGCATCATCACTGGAACTTCTGCCCATCTCTGATGTCTCTTTAGTACAATATTTGACCCTCTCAACATCTGGCTACCCTATAATTTCATCAGAAATGTCCTTATGTCTACAAAGGGGTTCTTCAGAATCTTTGCATCCTTTCACTTTGATACTAAATACTTTACAGTGGGGATTAGTGATGATCGAGCACCCAGATGCTCGGGTGCTCTGGCCGAGCACTAGGTGGTGCTCGAGTGCTCGGCCGAGCACCCGAGTATAGTGGAAGTCAATGGGAGAAGACCGGGCACCCCCTGCTCTGAAGAAGTCTGGTTCATAGGGAAAGTTGGGAACATCATGGGGAGGATGTCTGGACGCATCTTGTACACCGTCGCCGCTGGGAACGAGAATTACGCCACTTTTATGGAATGACAATAATACCCCCCAAAACCAAAGAGAACATCAATTTTAGAGGAAATATTGATAGGAAACAAATATTTACTTGTACGTAAAGAGCAAGTGCTGCCAAAAATTACATGGAGCAGGCTCTCCGATACAACAGGTATCAAGGAGGGCCTCATTCACATTGTGGAACAATTGTTCTTGTTGTGGGACTCATAAAGCCTATGCACAAAGTGACAGGGCTGCTAAAAATTACACGGAACAAGCACTCCAATACACCCTTTATTACACATAAAGGAGGGCATCAGACACACCCGTGAGCTGCTGGTGAGCAGACCCTTGAAAACATTATGGTTGAGGGCCTTCTGGTGAGCTGACCCTTGAAAACATTATGGTTGAGGGCCTTCTGGTGAGCTGACCCTTGAAAACATTATGGTTCATGGCCTGCTGGCGAATGCAGCTGAATAAGCAGTTTCATATGATGGAGGAAGAGGACGAGAATAGGAAGGGGTACATGAGAATACAGTGTATCCAATACACCCTAAAAGCCACATTTAAATTTCCTTCTTGTTCAGCCGCTTTCCTGTGGTGGGGTAGCGAAGTCAGGGGCAATCCATGCTTTGTTCATCTTGATAACTGTCAACCTGTCAGCATTTTCAGTTGCCAGGCGGATGTGCTTATCAGTAATTATGCCCCCAGCGGCACTAAATACCTGCTCAGACAAAACGCTGGCAGCAGGGCAGGCCAGCACCTCCAAGGCATAGAGCGCCAGTTCGTGCCACGTGTCCAGCCAATAATTATAAGGCACAGAGGGATCGCTGAGGACGTTGACACGGTCAGCTACAGTAGGTACTCCCTTACCATCTTCCAAAATTTTTCCCTCCTTGTGACACTAGGCCGCTCATCAGGGTGAGGGTGCTGGCGGGGTGTCATAAAACTGTCCCAGGCCATGGAGTGTATTACCTTGCCTTTGTTGGAACTGCTGTGTGTTCCCCTCGTCTCCCCTCCTCGGGTGGCCAAGGAACTACGTACTTTGCCGCCAGCGTTGTCAGATGGAAATTTTTGGAGCATTTTTTCTACAAGGGCCTTCTGACATTGCACCATTTTAGTTGTCCTCTCCACCACAGGAATTAGAGATGATAAGTTTTATTTGTAGCGGGGGTCGAGAAGGGTGAACAACCAGTAATCAGTGTTGGCTAAAATGCGTATAACGCGAGGGTCACGGGAAAGGCAGCATAGCATGAAGTCAGCCATGTGTGCCAGAGTCCCAACAGATAAGGCTTCGCTCTCTCCACCAGGAGGATGACTCTCAATATCCTCCTTCTCGTCCTCTTCCTCCTCTTTGGCCCATCCATGCCGAAGAGATGGTGTAAATCTGCTCTGGGTACTACCCTGTGTAGCGGTGGCAACCGTCTCCTGCTCCTTCTCCTCCTCCTCGTCCTTCTCCTCCTATTCGCGCTGAGAAGACAAACCGAGGGTGGTCTGGCTATCGCCCTGTGTCGGGTCTTCCCCCATTTCCCCCTCCTCCACATGCAAAGCGTCCGCCTTTATTGTGAGCAGTGAGCATTTTAGTAGACACAGAAGTGGGATGGTTACGCTGATAATGGCATTATCGACTCTCACCATCTGTGTAGATTCATCAAAGTTGCGTAAAACCTCACAGAGGTCAGACATCAATGCCCACTCGTCTGAAGAGCGGAAGCTGACTGGAAAGGCATCGACCGTGTTGCAGCTGGTATTCTACTACTGTCCTCTGCTGCTCACAAAGCCTGCCCAACATATGGAAGGTAGAGTTCCAGCGCATGGTCAGGTCGCACAGCAGTCGGTGAGCTGGCAAGCGAAGGCGCTGCTGCAGTGTTGTCAGGCCGGCTGAAGCTGTAAGTGACTTCCTGAAATGGGCACACAGGCAACGCACCTTCACCAGTAGCTGTGGCAAATGGGGGTAGGTCAGAAACCGCTGCACCACTAAGTTGAAGACATGGGCCAGGCATAGTATGTGTGGGAGGTTGCCGAACTCCAAAGCTGCCGCCAAGTTGCAGCCGTTATCAGACACAACCATGCCTGGTTGTAGGTTGAATGGCGGGAGCCACAGCTCAGCCTGCTCCCTTATGCCCTGCCACAGCTCTGCGGCGGTGTGCTGTTTGTCACCTAAGCAGATAAGCTTCAGCACGGCCTGTTGTCGCTTCCCCACTGCTGCACTACACTGCTTCCAGCTACTGACTGAAGTCTGAGTGGGGCTGCAAGATGACAATTCTGCATGGGAAGAAGTGGAGGAGGAGGTGGAGGAAGAGAAGGAGGGGTTGCAGCCGCTAGTGTAGGTGGTGGCGTAAATATGGACGGAAGTAGGGCCCGCAATCCTTGGCGTCGGTAGCACCTATGCCATCCCAGGGGACAACTCGCTCCCAGCCTCCACAACGTTCACCCAGTGTGTCGTCAGGGAAATGTAGTGTCCCTGGCCACAAGCACTTGTCCATGTGTCAGTCGTTTAGTGGACCTTCCCTGTAACTGCGTTGGTCAGGGCCTGGGTTATGTTACGGGACACATGCTGGTGTAAGGCGGGGATGGCACACCGTGAAAAAAAGTGGCGGCTGGGGACTGCGTATAGAGGGACAGCCGCCGCCATCAGGCTGCGAAAAGTCTCAGTGTCCACCAGCCTAAATGGCAATATTTCCAGGGCCAGCAATTTTGAAAGTTGTGCGTTTAGTGCTTTGGCCTGTGGGTGGGTGGCAGGGTATTTGCGCTTGCGTTCAAATGCCTGGGGTAATGACATTTGAAGGCTGCGCTCGGACACTGTAGTGGACGTGGTCGCTGATGGTGTTTGCGAAGGTCCAGGTGCAGGGTGGGAGGCATCTGGGTCTGCGTCTTGGACAGCAGGTAACAGAGGGGAAGAAGAGGCAGTGGTGTGACCTGCAGACACAGGTGGTGGACCCTGGCGTTCAGCCCACCTATTAGGGTGCTTTGCTTTCATGTGGTGGATCATGCTGGTGGTGGTCAGGTTGCTGGTGTTCATGCCCCTGCTCATCTTGGTATGGCACAGGTTGCAAACGACAATTCTTTTATCGTCAGCACTCTCCTCAAAAAACCACCAGACTGCGGAACACCTACGCCTTGGCAAGGGAGACTGCCTCAAGAGGGTGCTCCGAGGAACAGTAGCGGGCCTGGTTAGCGTGGCCTGCCTTCTCCCTTTTGCCACCCCACTGCCTCTTGCAGCGTGTTGCGGTGCTGCGGATCCCTCCCCCTCTGTACTGCTGTCCTCGCTCGGCTTGCCACCTTGCCAGGTTGGGTCAGCAATTTCATCGTCCACCACCTCCTCTTCCACTTCCTCACTCTGCTCCTCCTCCTGACATGGTGAACGAACAAGAACCTGACTTAACTGCGTCTCATCATCAACCTCTTGAGGCGCTAATTGCCTTTGACTTAATGGCAACTGTGTCTCATCATCATCATCCACCTCGGGAGAAAATACTTGTCGTTACCCACCGTCATCTTCTTCAGACTGTGGATGATCAAGAGTTTGAGAATCAGTGCACAATATTTCCTCATGTGCCACTTCAAGCGGGCTTGGCGAAAGGCTCAAATCAATGAACGGTGATGAAAAAAGCTCCTCAGAATAACCAAAAGTGGCATCAGTTATTTGCCCAGACTCTGCATGGTGGGAGGAAGGAGGATCAGGGTGAGGATGCGGTTGCCAAGACTCTTGGCTACTGAGACTGGACTTTGTGGAAGAGGGGGTGGTGCTTAACCGCCTGGGAGCACTATCACCTGCAGTCCAACTGACTACCTGCTCGCACTGGTGTGGCTGCAAGAGTTGTGTCTTGCGCCGCCCTGCAAACTGGGACATGAAGCTAGAAGTTTTGGATGACTTTGCTTCTTGTGCTCTGCCAGCAGGCACAATATCACTGTGCCCAGAGCCATGGCCTCTGCCTGCAACATCAGCAGCACACCCACTTCCCCGTCCCTTACTGCTCGCCTTGTGCATATTTAATTGTATATGTGCAGCTTTGTCACATTTACAGTAGTGCAGATTTTTATTAAGTGTCTGATCTGAAAAATTTCACAGAATGTCAAATGTGTAGAATGCGCTAACGTTAAACAGTAGACAGAGTGCAGGTAATGTCGCCTTGATTAGCGGCAGAAACAATGACAACGGATGTCAGCTATATATTATACAGTAACAGTGGATTTCACAAACCGTGGTGTGAATGACGGTTTGATTAACGGATGAACAATAGGACAACGGATGCCAGCTATATATTATACAGTAACGGTGGATTTCACAAACCGTGCTGGGAATTATGGCTTGATTAACGGATGAACAATAGGACAACGGATGTCAGCTATATATTATACAGTAACGGTGGATTTCACAAAACTTGCTGTGAATGACTTCTTGATTAACGGATGAACAATAGGACAACGGATGTCAGCTATATATTATACAGTAACGGTGGATTTCACAAAACGTGCTGTGAATGACGGCTTGATTAACGGATGAACAATAGGACAACGGATGCCAGCAATATAGGGTACTGGAACACAAAGCTGCGCAGGTGGTGTGAGGTTAAGCCACCTGCAAGAATTTTTTTGCACACACAAGAAAATAAAAGCATGTGGCCAGATATAACAGTAGCCCTTAAAAGGGCTTTTGGGTCTTTACTGCAGCAATAACTATCCCTGCCTAGCCAATTCTGTCCCTACAGAACACACCAACTAGAATTTAAGTAAATAAAATAAAACAATGTGGGTAGATAACACAGTAGCCCTTAAAAGGGCTTTTTGGTCTTTTAATATTGATTTTCTATCCCTGCCTAACCAATTTTCTCCCTACACTGTCTGTCCCTGCATGCAGCAGATCTCCCTGTCTAACACTGGCTGGGTCACATGTCACCGGGTGCTTTATAGCACCCGATGACGCGTTCCCGGCCAGCCAATCAGTGTAATGCCAGTAGCTAAGATGGCTACTGGCATTACACTGAATGCCATCCCTCCCCGCGCGCTAAATGGCTAATTAGCGTGCGGAGAGGGGACTCGAGCATGGCGCTCAAGTCCACGCGGTGTTCTGCCTAACACCGAGTGTACCCGAGCGTGGGCATGCTCGGCCGAACAGCGAGTTTGGCCGAGCATGCTCGCTCATCACTAGTGGGGATATCATTACATAATGCTTTAAACATCTTCAAAAATGGCTCTCTAGCCTCTTCTAGCCATTTGCTGCCCTTTTTGATCAGACACATTTTCCGTTTTATTTATTTATTTTTTGTTTTTTTTAGTGCATGTGTCTTTGAAAGTCTTAGCCCCTTCAACCCCGGGCCTGTTTTCACCTTCCTGACCGGGCCATTTTTTGCAAATCTGACATGTGTCACTTTATGTGGTAATAACTTTGGAACGCTTTTACTTATCCAGGCCATTCTGAGACTGTTTTCTTGTGACACATTGTACTTCATGACAGTCATAAATTTGAGTCAATATATTTCACCCTTAAATGAATCCCAAATTTACCAAAAATTTCCAAATTTCAATTTCTCTACTTTCAAAATACACAGTAATACCTCCAAAAATAGTTATTATTTTACATTCCCCATATGTCTACTTTATGTTGGCATCATTTTGTAAATGTCATTTTACTTTTTTAGGACGTTAGAGGGCTTAGAAGTTTAGAAGCCATTTTTCAAATTTTGACCAAATTTTCCAAAACCATTTTTTTAAGCACCAATTCAGATATAAAGTGATTTTGAGGGGCTTACATAATGAAACCCCCCATAAATGACCCCATTTTAGAAACTACACCCCTCAGGTTATAAAAAAAACTGTTGTTACAAACTTTGTTAACCCTTGAGGTGTTCCACAAGAATTAAAGGAAAATGGAGGTGAAATTTCAAAATTTCACTTTTTTGGTAGATTATTCATGTTAATAATTTTTTTTCTTGCAACACAGCAAGGGTTAACAGCAAAGTAAACCTTAATATACATTACTCTGATTCTGCAGTTTACAGCAATACCCCATATGTGGTGGTAAATGTCTCTATGGGTTTGTGGCAGTGGTCAGAAGGAAAGGAGTGCCATATGGATTTTGGAGGCAGATTTTGCTAGAATAGTTTTTAGGCACCATTTTGTAATTGAGATACCCTGACGTACCCCTTCAGTGGAAACCCTCATAAAGTGACCCAATTTTGGAAACTACACCCTTCAAAGAATATATTAAGGAGGGTACTGGCCACTTTGATCCCCTAAGCGTTTTACGGAATTTGGAAACACTTGGCTGTGAAAATGAAAAGTTTCATTTCTTCCAATAAAATGTTGCTTTAGCCCCAAATTTTTCATTTTCACAAGAGGTAACAGGAGAAAAGCTCCCCATAATTTGTTACCCATTTATTCCTGAATACGGCAACACCCCATATGTGGTGGTAAACTGCTGTGGGGGCACATGGCAGGACTCAAAACAGAAGGAGCGCCATATGGATTTTGCAGAACAGATTTTGATGGATTGGTTTGCGGGTGCCATTGATTTTTAATTTTTTAAGTTATTGTCTTATGTGGGGGCTCATTTTTTGCGGGACGAGATGACTGTTTGATTGGTACCATTTTGGGGTACATAAGACTTTTTGATCGCTTGGTATTACAGTTTTTGTGAGTCAAGGTGAAAAAAATAGCTGTTTTGGCATGGTTTTTTTAATTTTTTTTTTACAACATTCACCTGGGGTGCTATCTCATGTAATATTTTTATAGAGCAGGTTGTTACGGACGCGACAATACCCAATATGTCTAACTTTTTTATTTTTGGATAGTTTTACACATTAGATTTCTTTTTTGAACAGAATAAAATCATTATTTTGTGTTGCCATTTTCAAAGAGCCATATTTTTTAAGTTTTCAGGCGATTGTCTCAGGTATGGTATCGCTTTTGCAGAA
The DNA here is from genome assembly GCA_900303285.1 of Rhinella marina. Taxonomy (NCBI): domain Eukaryota; kingdom Metazoa; phylum Chordata; class Amphibia; order Anura; family Bufonidae; genus Rhinella; species Rhinella marina. The sequence continues at coordinate 55,215 of ONZH01000720.1, read as the reverse complement.
CAAGATGATGGTTTGATTGGTACCATTTTGGGGTAAATGCGCCTTTTTGATCGCCTGCTATTACACTTTTTGTGAGGCAAAAGGAAAAAAAATGTCTGTTTTGGCTTATTTTTTTTTACATTTTTTTTACAGCATTCGCCTGGGGGGCCATCTCATGCAATATTTTTATAGAGCAGGTTGTTATGGACGCGGCTATAAATTTTTATTTTTGGAAAGTTTTACATATTAGATACATTTTTGAACAAAATAAAATATTTTTTGTGTTGCCATTTTCTGAGAGCCATATTTTTTTATTTTTCAGGCGATTGTCTTAGGTAGGGTCTCATTTTTTGCGGGACAAGATGACGGTTTGATTGGTACCATTTTGGGGTACATATGCTTTTTTGATCACCTGCTATTACACTTTTTGTAAGAGAAGGTGACCAAAAAATGTCTGTTTTGGCACCGTTTTTTTTTTTTTTTGCACAGCCGGTCGATACGGACGCGGCGATACCTAATATGTCTATTTTTTTCACTATTTTTTACAATTTTTTTTAATATTATTTTGTAAAAATGACGCTTTTTTTGGGGGGGGGAACTTGAAACTTTTTTTTGTAAAACTTTATTTTTTTCACTTTTTTTACTTTCTTATTTTACACTTTTTTTCACTTTTGGGGGTCTGATCCCCTTACAATGCATTACAATACTTCTGTATTGTAATGCATTGGCTGGAAGTGTATTACTCAATGTAATACACTTCCAGCACACTGCCTGTGAGATCCAGGGGGCTGGATCTCACAGGCTTCCGTAGATAGCAGCCGGATGCCTAAGGAAGGCATCCGGCTGCTATCTCAGCCATCGGGTCCCCGTCACAGCAACGCGGGGACCTGATGGCAACCCCTTCCCACCACCCGCATCGCATGTGCCGTGGTCAGCGCTGACCGCGGCACATGAAGGGTTAATGCACTGGCATCGGTGTTTTCACCGATGCTGGTGCATACATCAGGGGTCCGGCTACTGAGTACAGCCGGACCCCTGCCGCTAATCGGGCAGGCGCAGCTCCTGCACCCGACCGATCAGCGCGCCGTAGCAGTACGGCGCTGGTCGGGAAGTCACTGGTTGGGAAGGGGTTAAAGGGAACCTGTCAGCTCTGATACACTCTCCAAACTACAGTAAGCGGTGTATAGTGTAAGTGACGTTGAGTCTGGTTATGTAATTTTTATCTTCATACTCACTTCCATTCTGACGCTGTGCTCCCACAAACCTGCAGTAAAATGCACTCAGTGGACTCCGGTGCTCACTCATATAATGGAGAGCACTCAAAGAAGAGTCCTCTCAATGTATTTTACTGCTGGTTTGTGGGAGCACAGCATCAGAATGGAAGTATGAAGATAAAACTTACATATTCGGATTCAGCATCACTTACACTATACAACTCTTACTCTAGTTCACGGGGTGTTTCGGAGATGACAGGTTCCCTTTAAGTTATTTTTTTCTATTTGAATATATAAATATTTTTGCACCTTTTTCTATGATACATGACACTTTATTTTTGTTTTATCTTTCATACCCGGAAACATGTAAAAATGGGGGAAAATAGTCTATTTTTTTACATTTTTACACACATCAAAATACTTTTGAAGAATTCTTTCAACTTTCCATAAGGGTTGTTATAGGAATAGGGGGATATATACCCTTTAAGTAGACCTTGAGACATGACTTGGATAGTAAATAAGCCAGCACCTCATCTGCAGACAGATGTTTTGGGGTGACTGTTTCTCATCAGTGCAGAGCAGAGAGTACTGGCTTAACTGGGTGAGAGGCCTAAGTCAGGATTTGGTGGGGTACTATCTCTCCTTGAGAAGGAGCACCTTAGTCATAGAGAGATATTACCCCCCCCCAAATCCTAACTTAGGCCTCTCACTCAGTTAAGCCAGTACTCTCTGCTCTGCACTGATGTCTGCAGTTGAGGCGCTGGCTTATTTAATATCTGAGTTATGTCTCAAGGCCTTCTTAAAGGGTCAAACATTGACTTATAGGATAACTACCTTACATCTAGTGGCATCAGAGGCAGAGCTTGTTAAGAGCTCATTCACATCCCTTTCTTCATAGAATTCTAGAGGAGAATGTATTGCTTATATGTCTCCTCTATCCGACTAAGGCGCTCTCTCCCCAAGGAAAGATAGTACTCCCCAAATCCTAACTTAAGCCTCTCACCCAGTTAAGCCAGTTCTCTCTGTTCTGCACTGATGAGGGGCAATCAACCTGAAACAGCTGTCTGCAGATGAGATGCTGGACTATTTAATATCCCAGTCATATCTTAAAGCTGATTTAAAAGATTGAACATTGACTTACAGGATATCTGCCTTACATCTAGTGGCATTAGAGGCGAAGCTTGTTTACAGCTCATTTGCATCAATTTCTTTCCATTATTTTTCTATTTATTGCTGATTTCTCTTGCAACTTGGGCAGCCATTTTAGCCATAGTTACAGAGGAAATACAGCTTCTAGAAATTTTACCAAGGTTGTTTCGCCTCACCACTGAGCTGATATGTTGTGCTTAGACCCAAAAACCTGTTCAGGTACCCATCATCGGCAACTTTCTGATCTGTATATACAGTAATGGAGAAGGCGGGATCGGTAAAAAAGAATAAAAGGACTACAAGTTGCAGCACACCTGCAAACACTGGAAACATGAATAAATGTAAGTTGCATTACTGCTGTACTTACTATATGAAATTTAAAAGCTTTTTGCATATATTTTTGTTTAGAATTGTGTCGGGCCCATCTTCTAGCAACAAGGTGGCTTCCAACATATGGGACCTGCACTAACAGACTTGCTGTTGGAAGCCACCTTGTTATTGGTAGATGGACCCGCCACAAAATGTGTGCTCCTTCCTCTTTGAGAGTTTTTGCCTGCCTCTAGATCAGCATTGCATGAGAATAGTCTGAAGCGGATGGACGTTTGTCTTTTTTCAGAAACTTATCTTGCTTTGTTACTTCTTGCAAAATAATGAAACATAGCAACTAAAAGTAACATAAAAATAAACTTTTGATTCATAATTTACATGTTGAAGTTTCAATACATATGTATTAATTACAATTCAATTAATTACAAATACTACTAGTAGCAATAATCGGGAACACTGCCTTCTCGTCAGAGGAGGTGAGAACTGCATTTATGTGCAGCAATCACCTCTTTTCTATGGGGAAGGGTGATCACTACCTCAATCAGTTCCATTGAGAAACATTCCGGACAGCTGATCCATTTATACAGCACAACCTGATGATTTAGGTGACTGGATCATCTCGTTCATAGGGTGATTGGCAGCACATTAATATATGGCACCTATCAGCACTCCAAGGAGCCCTCCTTCCTGATAATAGCCGTGATCGATTGCTTCTGTAAAGGCGTCTTAAGACAATATGCTGCTAATGTAACATAGAAGCTAACCTGTTATTCTTTACATAAACAGCAAAACATATGAAGATATAAATGATTGTAAAGCATTGTATCCTTTAGCTACCTATACCTCCACTTTCCTTTCTTACACTCTTCCTGTAAAAGTGCAGGAACCTTACGTTACCAAAAAAGCAATCTAATATAAAACAGCAAAGAGAAGACAGAGAGGAGGGGAGAGGTGTGGAGAGGAGGAGGGGGATGCAGCTGTTCATAGAATTCTTTGAAATAAGACCTGAAATCACATGGAATTACCTTATAACTTACGTGCTGCTTCCATTACTGTGACATCTCAGAAAGCAGCACAAAGAGAAACGGCTTCTTCTAAGTATTAGACTTTTAGGGAAGTGACTTTTGTAAGTTACTTCCTGAAAATGTGTTATACAATTTGGACGATCTCCAGCTTTGCTTCCTCTGTCTGTGTAACTGGGAAAGATATAGCCCCACCACAACCTCAACGGCAGGACATCGAAGTCAAAATATGTGGAGACTTAGAAATAGTGAAATACGTAACATCCTTTACTGCAAACGAATGTATTCATCACACTTGATAGTAAGCTATTTAAAGTCTTCTAAGGAGATGAGGACTCTTTTTGTGTCTTCCTTTTCACAAGTCAGTTTAAGCTAAAACAAGTGCATGCCCATGGGCGAAGTTACAGGGGGTGCAGAGGTAGCAGTCGCTACCAGGCCCAGGAACCTGAGGAGGGCCAAAGACCCCTGTGCCGCATAAGAAGGCACTGGTATTGCATACTGGTCAGTTACACCTCTGGCTAAAGGGAAGGGGTTAAGTCAAGAATTTGGCATGGGGGGTGCCATTTCAAATTTTACCTCAGGCAGCATGAAGGCTATGTGTTCCCCTGCCCTGGCCATAAAGCACTGAGGGAAGGGGGGGCGGGGCAAGGCTGAACTCTAGCACCATGGCCTATGAGCCTTTAGCTACGCCCCTGAGGGTGTAGAGGGTGCCTGAGGGCACAAAGAGCAGAAATGTTCACAGTATCCAGAGTTACAGGACAAGTTTTATAAATATTGTGCCAGTCACTGTGCAGAATAAATAATAGAATACCTGTATTCTCTGGGTCACTTTGATTGTCCTCATTCCAAATATGTATATTTTTTAGATGTTTTACTACTTTTGCAAAAGAAAACACATTTCACACATTTTTTTTTTACTTCATTCTTGGTACGGTCTAAATATCATGTTAACTTTATTCTAGGGGTCATTATGACTCTAAAGATACGGAATACTTGTATGTGTACTTTTTGTTACACTTTGAAAAATGAATACATTTTTTTGTGGAATTTTATTTTTAATTTTTATTCATTTTTTAAAACAAGAATAACCGTGGTGCACACTTTATTAAACATCATTTAACTTATTTTTTAGCACCACAAGGGAAATTCACAAAATTCACAATATACTGTAAATTAGCTAATGCCAAAATTGTGCTAAACACACACACACAATATAAATAAATAATTCCACTGGTACTACAGAGTAAAGACACTAAAAACAGCCTTTTCACAATGTCACTCCAGAAAAATTTATAAAAAAATATGCAATTCATTAAATGCACCCTTAGGGCTCTTTTACATGAACGGATGCCGTCCGTGGAATCCGCTGCGTGAAAGAGAGCCAGGGCCCGTTCTCATCATCCTCCATTTGCCAAACAAGGAGGGCTACCTTATGAAATATAGAAAATGGCACAAAATATCAACAAAATCTATATTAGTGTCATATAGTCATCTTACAAACAGACTCATCAACAGTAGCCAGAAAGTGGGCAACCCCTTCAAATGAATAAATGTATGCTAGAGTTTCACAAAGTAGAAGTTTCCCACGTCTTCTAAGGTCATCACAGATTACACAATCAATCATCCAAATTTCATTTTCATACTTCCCCTGTGATAAGATCTAGTGTCTGACTGGTTCCTGTGGACTGCACTTTTTATGTGTAAAGTCCAGCTTCTGTCTTTGTAAACTTCAGATACATTTTACAATGCAATGAAATTGTGCATTTTCTACATAGTTCGGTCATTTCCTTTCTTGACTAAAGCAATTTCCCTGAATTTCCCCCATATTGTGTCTACATTCGCAGGCAATGATGAAACTGGGGCTTTGGTGTTCCATCTCCTGCATGCAGTATACGAGGAGCTCTGCCTTCCTCCATTGAATCTGCTGTTCACAAACATCAGTTTTATCAGATATTTTTGATAAGATGCAGGCGGCATCTTTAAAGTCCTGACCATCACTTCATGTAACACCCACCATCATTGCCATCTTGTAAAATAGGCTCTTTATTATAACTACTTCTAGGTGTTTCTTTTCTTTTCATTTGCTTGAAGTGCATTTGGTTTTTTAGTTTCAAGCATCGACTTAACTTTAGAGTCCACTATTAGATCTAATATTCAAATCTCCTTCCATCATCGGTAATCCTTCTCCAAACCATTCAAATGAGAACAAGACATTTATTAACCAAGGTCTTTTCTTGTTGTTAGCGGAATATAATGGGCCAAAGGTCTCCAGGGAGAACTAGTTTTTCCTCTAATGAATAGGAAGTGTCTTCAGAACCTGTTTTTATAGTGAGCATAAAGGAGATGAATCTTGAAAGTCTTGGTAGGCGGGAAAATTACTGGTACGGGAAACCAGTGCACAAAGTAAGGCCCCATTCACACGACCGTATTTTTGCGGGTCCCCATTATTGCGGACCCGCAATAATACTGGGGCCGCCCGGCGTGTGTTCCGCACCGCTCGGAACACACGCCGGGCGGCCCCATTCAAAATGCCTATACTTGTCCAATACTTATACAAGTGACTACTGCAGCCAATCACAGGCCGCAATGGTGACCTTCCCAACATGGGTCATGTGACCACTTGTTGTGACGTAAGGGGAGCAGGTCACTGCCGTGGCCAGTAGTTGTCTGCAATAGTCACATGTCCCCCCATCAACGGATGCTGTTTTTAGCCCTGCAGGAAGAGGAAGACCCTGCCCAGTTATAACAGAGACTGAAGCAAACCCAGTGAAGAAGGCAAAATAACCACCATGGCTCTGCCGCTTTGGGAGGTACGTATTAGTCCTGGATATGTAGCACTCTGGAGTAGGGCACTACTATTTCAACACCAAGCTACTGTCTCTAATGACTAGCAGAGAATGTCATCTTTAAACCCTCTCACTTGCATAATCTCTGTCTTCATTGAAGAAAGGAGTTCAAATGATCTCTAAACAAGCTCTGTCTGTAATGCCACCAGATGTAAGGCAGCTATCCTATCAGTCACTGTTTGATGCTTTAGGTCTTAAGATATGACTTGGATATTTCGTATTCATTGTCTCTATGGCATTTTATTTTCTCTACAAGGCTGGCACACAAGACCACAGCCACGTGCAAGGTCTGCATGATTAAAATAAACTGTGGGCATTCAAACACGAAGGTAACAGGACTCTATTGCAGCACCTGAGGTGGCATCATCAGATCCACTCGGAAAAAAAAAAACGGCCACCATTCCGAATGGGAACAAGCTTTTCCTCCTTCTCCTAGTCTACTTTCTGTCTCTTCACCAAAATTGAATTCTTTTCAGATGGACTCTTTTCTAGGTGTAAGAGAATGTGTCTCGTCATCCTTGAAATAAGTATAGTTTCATTCTTTCACCAAAAATTCTTCTGTATAATATTCATACTTCTGGCCAGCTATCTTTTTACAAAAACATGTTTAAAATGGTATAATGGTTTTTAAACGACTGTGGCCTTTCCCCAGCACATACCATATCCCCTGAACCCATTGATTTATTGGCTGGCACACTGGAAAAGTGGCCAGGTCTAGTTTGATCTTGCTTTATGGGCGACACCCAAACAGACCAAGTTGTCCTCTGTCAGTGTACAAAGCCGTACTTTTTTCAAAATGAACAGACAAGGATCCATGAGGATTTTAATACCCCTCTGGCTGAGGTTGATGAATAGATCTGCTGTTGCTGCTGATTTTTATTTCTTGCCTGCCCATCATGCCACTGCCGCTGTTTGACTGCCTACCATCTGTACTATATGGCTGCTGCTGCCATGGCCACAACTGCTACTCTCCTTATTGCCCCCACCTGTCACGTATTCAGGGGTATGTGCAGCCCTGAATTCCACCCCACCTTTGACCCTGCCTACTTGCACGGCCCATCCTAGGCAACGGCGCACAACTAGTTGACGTTAATTAACCTAGGTACGTGCAGGGGCGTACAGGGAGGGGAAACAATGGGAGAAAACAATAAACAAAGACACAACTCACACAAAATACGAGGGTCGCCGAGCCGAGGTCAAACCGGGAAGTCACGTCAAACACCAGAGGATCAAACAAAGCAGAGTCAAATACACAATCTGAGGTCAGAACCGAGAGGTAACAAAGTACAAAGGATGAGACGAGGACAGAGTCAAATTCACAAGCCAAAAGTCAAAGCACAAGGTCACAGCAGTTCAGTAGAGCAGATTCTTGGAAATAAGACCAATCACAGGCAACCTGTGGCCAGCAGGCTGCCTGTTTAAATAGGCCCAGCAGATGAGTCACGTGATGTGGCCAGCATCATGTGACCCAAATCAGAAACATCCATACATTCCAAACTTCAATATACTTGAGCACTGACTCATGGGCGTAGGCGCTCAGCTCCCCTACTGCTTGTTGTCCAGGGGATGGAGGAAGCTGGCCGTGCTTGTGAGGCGTGCGTTGCCGGGACCTCCCCTCCCCTGGGTTGCTAGGGAAACGAGGACGCCGGCCTCATTCCTTTTCGGAGCTAGACACAGGAGACCAGCGGCGCAATACGGATGAGGCGCATCACCAGCTCAACGTGACTGACACCACCACTAGCCTTTACAGCCACCAACACTACTACTAGTACTACTACTACCTGTACACAGTCGCACACATCTACTGCCTTGTCTGTTCCATGCTGTGTTGCTACTGCTGCCGCTTGTCAGTATTACCCCTACATAATTTACACTTTCCACATCCACCCTGCATGGGTGGCCACCTCTCTATTCACTGTTATGAAACCTCCATAAACTTCCCAGCATGCTCTCTAGGCTATTTTCATAAGTTTGCATCATATTGAGATGACGCCACTCATGTGTGATCTCCTTCCACAGCTGACCCTTCTTCCGAATGAAGCAAGCCCCTGAGTTTGGACTCCTACCGGTCAGACATTTATAGCATATGTAATAGATAATTATAAACGTCCAGATGGGAATATCTGATTAATAAAATAATAAATTAAGACCAAATTTTTATAACAATTTTTGAGTATTGACCGCTTTTATTTTTACGGGAATTGGAGGAAAATAATCCATCAAATCTACAGGGACATTTAGTTTGCAACAGAGCATATCCTAATTATTACTTTACCACACAATACTGTATGCAAAAGTTGATTCGTTAATGCTGTGGCCTTCTCAAAAGGCGTAGTAAATGTATAAGCACCAGTTCATGTGAGCAATACTGCAGTGTAAAGCATAAGGGTGGAACCAAGAAGCCAGCTGATGGAACAGTAGTAAATAGACCAGGTAGTCTTCTGAACCTTTACCAATAAAAAATGTTCTTGAGGGAAGGACGGAGTGGGCCAACTCGACAAGTCCACTCTCTTGGCATTCCTCCGTGGCAATTATGTTGCTTCTTCTAGTTTCTTAGACAAGAAGGGGGGAGGGGCAGGGGATAAACATAAACTTTTACATGAGTTCGTAGACTGAATCTGATGATAAATGTTCTCATATTGGGGCGCTGCACCTTCATGTCGTCCGGCAATGGTGATGTTTGCGGAGGTCCCAAGCTGTAAAGTAACAAAATTTAGGAAATGATATAAGATTATCTATGCACAATGAAATTACAGAAGATAATCCTAGAGAATAATAGATAATACCAAGTTTTTCATGATTTTAAAGGGAACGTGTTATTAGAAACAATCTATTGTTTAAGGCTGCTGTCACATAAGTGTTGCTGTCTGATTTTCATATCCGACAGGGAATCTCAAAACCACAGCAAAACACATCTGTTTGAATAATACAACTGGCCCTCATCGTTCAGAATAGATCCATTTTTATTATATTGGAAATACCATTTTTATTTTAAACATTCAGAATTTTTGGTGATTTTTTAAAAACAATTTTAAGTCACTTTTCATGTTAAAAAATACATAAATTAAAGAATGTACATCCACAGGAGCCACAGAAACTGTAGACTGGAGTGGACCTCATGCCTCTAGTAATGCTATCTATCTATCTATCTATCTATCTACAATGTGATTTTCTGGATTAGTTTTCTCATTTTGTCTCTCATAGTTGAGGTCTACCTATGATGTCAATAACAGGCCGACCTCATTTTAAGTGGGAGAACTTGCACAATTGGTGGCCGACTAAATACTTTTTCCCCACTGTATCTATCTGCAAAAAAAATCTAGACACACTCTAACGTATAGAAAATGTTATGGTATGTTATGACCTATTTAAGCATGCAACCTGCTGGTTTTCTGTACGCTACATTAGCTTGCTTTACTGTGCTTGGACTTTTGGATTTTTGGATCTCGGCTTGCATTATCTTTACCCCCTTTTTGTCTGACCATTTGGACTTGATGCAACTACCTGATTTTGGACTTATTTTCTGATCTCTGGTTCACGATTTGGTACTGTTGGATTCTCTTGGTTTAGACTTATGATGTCCATTGTTTCTTTGTGTCTTCCAGTCACTAGTTCTATGATGTTTTTGTCCCCTCTGTTCCTCCCCTGATTGACCCCTGCCCCTGTATCTAGGTAAGGATTGTCGCAGGGGCGGACACAGACAGCAGAGGGCCCTTGTGCAAGGAATGTGTTTGGGCCCCCCCCCCCCCCCCGCCCGCCGTTCCCAAACCAAATTCTCAACCTAACCTATGGTGTCCTAACATTACATACAGCAATACAAAACATACAGGGTAAGGCTACTTTCACACCTGCAGCACTACGCTCCGGCCACCTGATTTGGCAGAGAATGCAAGAAATTGGCCGGACACAGACTCAGTCATGCAGAGGTTTGTGTCCTGCTGATTCTCTGCATTTTTGCCAGATTGTGGCCGGATCTCTGCCTGACCCCATTATAGTTAATGGGGCCGGCGGGCATTCTGTCTGCATCCAGCAGTGCCAGAGCCGGTGAATTCCAGAAGGCTGTTCTCTGCTGGACCAGCCTGCCAGAATCACCAACTCAGATGTGAAAGTAGCCTAATACAGGTCCACATACCTCCTACATCCAGTGACGTCTTCTTAGATGTAGATGTTCTCTTTCCTCATCTTTTCCTTTCAGACCAGACTGCCATGATGATTTCTTCCAGCCATCTCTTCTCTCTGTGGAGTTTGACAAATAGACATCTTAGATTCCTACTTTTCTATCATTCTTCCACCTTCTTGAACTCCCCATCCTGCCACTCCCTAATACTGTGCCCGCTGTGCTCCCCAAAACTATACTGCAGAAACAGTCCCCCTCAAATACTACCGCCTTCAGTAATTAAAATAACTGCACCCAGGAAAGTGTCCCTGACACTAAATTATAACCAAAATGTTCCCCAAAAATAACTGTGCTAAGCTGATAGTAATAGTCCCAACAATAGAAATAATTAGTGCCCCCGGCCAGCCAATGTCCCCATAGTGCCCTCATAATGTGCCAATGCCCCCTACTATGTACCCAAAAAACCCTCTTAGTGCCCCTATACAATGACCCCAATAGTGCTCCTCTCCCCCCCTTCTCCATAGTGCCCCCATGTCTGCCAGAATATAAGATAGGGCCCCCATAGTGATCCTCGCCCTCCATAGTGCCAGTATATATATAGGGCCCCCCATAGTCGTCCTCCTCCTCCAGAGTGCCCCCCATAATGCTCCCCCTCCATAGTGGCCCCCCATAGTGCTCCTCCTCCATAGTGGCCCCCCATAGTGCTCCTCCTCCATAGTGGCCCCCATAGTGTTCCTTCTCCATTGTGCTCCCCCTCCAAAGTGGCCCCCATAGTGCTCCTCCCCCATAGTGCCCCCACTGAGTGCCAACTTAAATAAAAAAAAATTAAGTTATACTTACCTCCTTGCCTCTGTCAGCGACGCGATGCAGGCCTCTTCCGGCCTGTGTCCCGCGCTGTACGGCTCAGGCGGCGCGATGACGTCATCGCGCCGCCTGTGCTGGCCTCTGATAGGCTACAGGCCTAGTGCCTGCAGCCTATCAGAGGAACGGGGAAGGGACACGCCTCTCCCTCCCTTGCCCCGCATTATCCATCTGTATCGCCGTCCTAAGGACGGCGATACAGATGAATATAGAGATGAGCGCTTCCAAAATGGAAGCGCTCATCTCTACCTGCCGCTGGGAAGAAAGGGCCCCCCTCCGGTCCCGGGCCCCGGTGCAGCCGAACCGGCTGCACCGCGGTATGTCCGCCCCTGGATTGTCGTCCTATTGTGGGCCGATTGTGCAATAGGTAGGAACAGTGTTATAGCAGAAGTTCAGGGTTAACTATTCCCTAACATGACAGACAAACACTGGAAGTGTTCTTTTTGACCAACACAAGGTCAAAGATTCCTAAAATGCTGGTGAGGAGTTCTATGTGTCCACCATTGTGACAGATGCACACGGTTAAACATTTAATACAGTGTTCATGAAAGCACAGAATAACCACAGGTTATACAAATCACTGTAGAATTCATCACGTCAGGCAATAGGTGTTATCTGTCCTTGTAATCATGACTGTGTAGATAATGAGATGAGATCTATACAGAACAGGAAATGACACCAGTCTAAGGGCTCATACACACGACCGTATTGTGGCCCATAAACAGTGAGTCCGCAATACACGGGAGCAGACCATGTGCACCCTGCATTACCCACTTGAATGGGTCCGCAATACAGAAGACTGGTGCAGAACAAAGGCACGGAACCATACGGAATTCAGGTTTTTTAAATATAGTGACATGGGGGAAAAAAATCACAAAAAAATCCAAAAAAAGGTATTTTTAACATTTTTAAAGTGGTCATTTTCTGACCCATTCACTTAATTTGGAAGGAATTAGAATGGAATAATTTTGAACTTAACTTGCTCATGTTTGTCATGTTTGCTTCTGAAGCAGTAAAAAAGTGAAATAAACTGGAAAGTTATGGAAACATCTGAGTGTCAACCGTTTTCTTAACTCTGCCTCCCTTGGCTGGTGCTTACTGTGGGTTATTTGCATCACGGCTGTGAAATGCTGAGATGGGACAACCCAAAAAAAAAAGAATGTGATTTTTGCATCTTCAAATTCTATCATGTAAAACTTTTTTTAAAAATGTTAATTTATATAGCTATTTAAAGTGGTTGTCCTATCTCGCTGTTTCTAACAATAAGTGCTGACCCCCAAGGTGGTCTAGAAGCAGCAGAACTGGCCCACAACGACCAATCCACTTTCCAGGAAACTGTTCATCTAGGAATGCTCAGACCTGACACCCATAATGTGGTGGTGACCATCTTGCTGGAAAAACTCAGGGAACGTGCCAGCTTCAGTGCAGAAAGAGGAAAACACATCATCATGTAGCAGGTGAATGGCCCCCAAGGTCTCCTGATCTGATCCCCTTAGACTTTTATCTTTGGGGTCATTTGAAGGCAATTGTCTATGCTGTGAAAATACAAGATGTGCAGCACCTGAAACTACGGATACTGGAAGCCTGTGCTAGCATTTCTTCTGTGGTGTTGCTATCAGTGTGTGAAGAGTGGGAGAAGAGGGTTGCATTGACAATCCAACACAATGGGCAGTACTTTGAACACATTTTATAAGTGGTCAGAAACTTGTAAATAACTCATGAAGGAATAAAGTTACGTTAAAACCAAGCACACCATTGTTTTTCTTGGGAAATTCTCAATAAGCTTGATGTGTCACATGACCCTCTTCCCATTAAAAAAACTAAAGTTGGATCCAAAATGGCCGACTTCAAAATGGCCGCGATGGTCACCACCAGAGGCGTAGCTAGAGGTTCAGCACAGGGGGGGCAAAACATACTTGAGTGGGCCCCCCACTTAGTGGCTTCCCAAACGCACGTTTCCAACTTCACAGGCACATACTACTAGTTGTGGTTATAATATTGTATTAGAAAGATGACTATATAAACTGATAGATCATCTATGCTGTTAAGTACAGTACAATAGACTTTCTACATACCCTAGTCTAAATACTCTACCACATAATGCAGAAAAATATAGGAGTAATAGGAGTAAAAAACAAGGGGACTCCTATGTTAAAGGAAACCTGTCCCCAGTTTTTACATGACTAAACTAACAGTCCCCTGCCCCCATCAGACCTCAGATCAGCGTATTGTGCCCCATCAGACCTCAGATCAGCGTATTGCGCCCCATCAGACCTCAGAGCAGCAGAATGTGCCCCATCAGACCTCAGATCAGCAGAATGTGCCCCTATCAGACCTCACATCAACATACTGTGCCCCCATCAGACCTCAGATCAGCGTATTGTGCTCCATCAGACCCCAGATCAGCGTATTGTGCCCCCATCAGACCTCACATCAGCCTACTGTGCCCCCATCAGACCTCAGATCAGTGTATTGTGCCCCATCAGACCTCAGATCAGAGTATTGTACCCCCATTAGACCTCAGATCAGCAGAATGTGCCCCCATTAGTCCTCACATCAGCCTACTGTGCCCCCCATCAGACCTCAGATCAGCAGATTGTTCCCCCATCAGACCTCAGATCAGCCTACTGTGCCCCCATCAGACCTCAGATCAGCCCACCCAGCCACATAAGATTAAAATAAAAAACCTTTCTTACCTGTCCCGCGCTGCGGCTGCCCTCCGGTCCGGCGCTCCACTGTCTTTCCTGGCTGGCGAGCACTATGACCTGACGCTGCGTGCATAATGGTGATAGTCATCCTTGCTGGGCCCCCCTGAGTCACTGGGCCCGGAGCCGTCGCCCCCCCTGCCCCCCCAGTAGCTACGCCTCTGGTCACCACCCATTTTGAAAAGTTTCCCCCTCCCATATATACTAATGTGCCACAAACAAGAAGTTAATATCACCAAGCATTCCCATTTTATTTAGGTGTATCCATATAAATGGCCCACCCTGTGTGTATGTATATATATATATATATATATATATATATATATATATATATATATATATGTAACACCCCAGAGTATTGTTACAACTCTTCATAACCAGCTTCTATCTGTGTGCTACTTTGAAAATGTAATTCCGTGCATTAATGTCATCACCAGCATTAATATGTATTATATTCAATGTTATGCAACTGTTTCCCATGTAATGTACCTGGTGTACCAGCAGGTGTCAGTAAATACTATGGCAGATTCAGATGTAGTTTTACCAGAATGGTACAGTCCTTAGTCCATTCTGACCCCCTCTGCTGGAGAGAAGTTAAGCTCTTCCAACTTCCTGCAGTGGGGGGAAATGACAGTTAAGACAGTTTTGTTTTTTAGTCATGGAGTTGTCCCCTGTACCATGATCAGGGAGGACATGTGCAGGACAGTGGAGCACCTTCAGCTCTGCTGTACCCTAAAGACAGAGTAATATAGCCTGCAATAAGGCACTACAATACTCTCAAGGAAAGCCAGACTTAAGAGGTAGCCTCAGCTTAGAACAGGAAGCCTGAAACCTGAATTCCCAAGCATCTGCCAAGTATAAGTAATAGCTGCACTTGCTGGACACCAAGCTGAAGGAATGAACCTAGTTATCTGCATTCAAAGATACGTTAATAAAACTACGTTGGACCATTCATACAAGTCTGCGCATCATTCCCACTGGACGACCCTCAATTACTACAACTGGTAAATTTATTGCAGCCAGAGCCACCGCCTGGGGCCTGTTTGTCTCACGAGGTAGGAACACCGTGACAACTCCACTAAAGACTTGAGTGGCCTAAATACCCCTTGGCACTCCTACCACTGGGACATAAGGGGAAAACACCTTAGAGGGCCCTGGAGGGGGGGAAAGGGTCGCCCCCGTAGCAACCGCGGCACCCCGGTCACTGCATATATATATATATTTATTTAATTCTTATTCATCAGAATCCAAATTTCTTGAGCAAAAAAATTGGGTAAACATGATTCTAAAGCAGAAAGAGATTTTCCAGGCATTTTGAGAATTTTTTATTTGGGTAAAGTCAACTTGTACCTAAATCAAATCTCAAAGATGATTTGGACGAACTACACCCCAAATCATCTCTAGTCTGGTATTGAAGTTCAGCTCTATTGAAGTGAATGGGGCTGAGCTGTATTACCACACACTATTGTACCTGTGGACGGGGAGGCTCTGCTTTTGGAAGAAAGCAGCTACTGTATGTGTTAACAATTTTATGCAACCTTTTTAAAGTGACTTTCTAGTTAAAAAAGAAAAAGGGCATCCAGCTTCCAACTCTGCAAGAACATTTAGGAGGAGCCTGGCAGAGATACGCACAGACTGCCAGATAGTTTCAGTCTATGGGTGGTCTGTAAGGGCTTTAGGACCATAAAAATCATTTTATTTTTCTATCCTGAAATTCTGAATTTTCTTATGATTTTGAGGTAATTATTTTTTCATTTTTTACAATACTTTTTTGGTCTTCATAGACATGCACAACCACCATAGGCATACCCTAGCAAGCATTTACAAGAGAAAGTCTTGAGTGTCTTTTTCAGATCAGGTGCAGTCCATTTGGTTTCAAGGGTTGGCAATTGCCCTTATAAAAAAAAATTCCTTCTCATATAAATGAATGTTTTTACCGGGTTTAATTGCGTTTTTGAAGAGTTGTTCTACAGGAATCATAGGGGTCATTTATCAAACAGATGTAAAGTGTAACTGGCTTAGTTGCCCATAGCAACCAATCAGATTCCTCCTTTCATATTTCAAAGGAGCTGTCCAAAATGAAATGAGGAATCTGATTGGTTGCTATGGGCAACTAAGCCAGATACACCCCCATAGTCTTTTGATCCTGGCACTTACAGCAGGAGTATTATTGTGGGCGCACATTCAACACGTGTGAGAATCTCTTGATGTAAGAGAAGGTCAGGTACATATCACCTGATACCTCAAGGTTACAAATGTGCTTAAAGGGGTTTTCCAGGATTACTATGGTTTTATCAGATATAGTCATGTAGTTGCCTACATCATGTAGACTCTCCTGATCCATTTTCATGATGTAAATTCTGGTCCGTTTCTGGTGTTGAGCAAATCGAAGTTCACGAGGTGGACTTTGATCCAAATTTTAGGAAAAATTTGATCCGCCGTGAAGCCAAATTTCCTCGTGCTTCGTGGTAAAGAATCGATTTTCCCTGAAATGGCTTTAAAAATTAAAAAATAAATCATACTTCATCCATTTGAGAGTGAAGAGGCTGCCGCAGCCTTCTTGCTTGAAGTTCTTGCGCAAAATCTGGGCAAGTGACGTATGACGTCACCATGACGGGCGACGTGATGACATCATCATGGACCGTGAAAGATTTCACGCTGGATCTTCAAGTAGGATGGCCTCTCTGCGCTCAAATGGATGAGGTATGTATGATTTAATTTTTATTTTTTTTGTTGGTAAACCCCTGAAAGGCCTCAATATTGATCTCAGATGCCGCAATCAGCGATGTTAGCGCCACTTGAGGGGTTCAATTACGGGAATGGCGCAATCGCCGTTCCCCGTCATTGTTCCCGCTACTCATAAAGAAATGCACTTCATGAATTTTTGAGAACTTCGCTCATCTCTATTTGTTTCCATCCTATATGCACTTCCTGTTGCTGTAACCAACCAAACCCATGATGCACTTCTCCTTTCTCTGCCACAGCTCCAGCACCGCCTCTTACACTGCCCAGCTAGTTTGTAGCTCCTCCCACCCACCTAGTTACATAGACACTTCCCTATCATGTACATAACATCACAGGAACTAAGAAAGAGCTGAATGGACATGGTCATGTGACCACAGCTCAGAACAGAAAAGTGTAACAAAGGTAAAAGAAATACATTACAAAATTATAGCTACCTTCATAAATTACTACTTTAATGGATGTTTATGCAAACCAGAAAACTCTGTTAAGGATCAGCAGTGCCAATGCTCCTAAGCTCGGCCTAAGCTCGAAGGCACATTGACCAAAATCTAAGTGACTTGGCGATTACAGACAGAATTGTTACTGGGTCACATTCGCTGGAAACCAATGTCCATAGCATCCAGATTGTTTCCCAGTGCTAGATGGACAATCTACTGACTTCAGAAGTTAGGTGTTGCTTGGAAGAAATCACACTATGCCTCACTACAATAGCAGTTAGATATTCCCAACCCCTTCATGACACAGACATCTTTTTTTTTGTTTGCTTCATTTTCATTTTTTTGCTCCCTGCCTTCCAGGAGCCATAACTTTTTTATTTTTATTTTTCCATAGAAACTTCGATATGACAGGTCTCGGAGCCTTCAGAAGGCCAGAGGCTGCCATAGCAAGCAAATGGCTCACTCGGTCTCCGCACATTGCTCCCAGGGTAAGAACCTCCAGATGTCGAGGTCGGAATTGACCACAGCACCTAGGTGAAATATGCATGGTCTCTGCCTCCTGGTGTGTGCTGTGTAAAACACAGACACCTGTCGACTACTATGCCCATTCAATTCCTGAGTAGGTGCAATCTTAAAAGTCATGGCTTACACCAGAGATCTCAAGCTCGTGGCCCTACAGCTGTTGTAAAACTACAACTTACATCATGCCAGGAGAGCCTACAGCTATTGGGGCATGCTGGGAGTTGTAGTTTTGCAACAGTTGGAGGGCCACGAGTTTGAGATCCCTGGCTTACACCGTACATGTACAAATGAAGAAAGGTCTTAAAAACCAGTTTTCAAGATGGTCTTTGCAGCATTTAGATAATGTTCTGATTACCTTTAATTTTTCATAATCTTGTCCAACATCACTTTTTATAAGATCAGCATATGTGGCCTCTGGCGACTCTACGATCTAGAGAAAAAATACAATTTTGTAACTATTTTCGCTGTGTATGGCTAGACTGACACTTCTAGAAATCAACTTGGAAGACCATGTGATTCCTTATCTCATCCAGAACTAGTAATTAGATTTTTTTTTAAATAGATGTAGGTAGTAAACTTCTAGAGGAGCAGTAAAAAAGAAACGCACAAATTTTTTCAAGTCTGAAAAAAAAGGGATCAGGTACCAGTGACTTAAATGGCTTTTGGTGCTGGATCTGGCATAGGAACACAACAAAGCAAAACAAAATTCATTCTTGTACACTCCGTTCTGTTTCTTTTTTTTTTTTTTAGGTTTCTCCCCGGTGCCAATGAATGGGGACAAGACTGAAGCGTTTTCCTTCGGTTTTTAGATGTATATATGACAGTATGGTGTCCGGGTACCCAAACACGGACATTGGCACGAAAATCCATGTCAGTGCAGTGCAGCCAGTCAACAAGCGTTTAAGCTGTGGGCATTAGGAAGCCTTCGCAGTCATGCCTAGTATTGGCATGGCTGTGATTGGCTGGCGCACCATGTGACCATGGATGCATAAATGCCATATAACGTGATGCGCCACCAAAACACAAATCTGCAAAAAATACGGATCACATCCGTGTGACATCCGTAATGCATCTTTTTTTTTTTTGCAGATCCAATGTGACAATACCTATCCTTGCCCGCAAAACAAACAATAATACGACATATTCTGTCCTTTTTGCAGAACGGCCATGCGGACATATGGAAACAGAATACACACGCAGTAATTTTTTGTGGACCTATTGAAGTGAATGGTTCCGCATACAGAACACACACAAAAAGAAAAGAGGGTTGAGTAAACCTGATTTATAGTGATTCCTGACAAATTTGTAACAAATCAAATTTTTCAAAACTTTGCTCATCTCTAGTGAGAGCTGCTGGAACTGTTCACAAATCACTTATAAAGGGTGCTGCACTGTTGTATAGATGTCCTTAAAGAGACAGTACCCTATTTGTTTTTAAGTGATAAACAAAAAAAATAACTGTTGCAAAGCAGCTACAGTTAATTAGTATGCAATGAGGATTTTTCCCTTACCGGAAGCATACTATATTTCACCACGAACATTGCACAATTGAGCCCTTTTCTTTCCACAAAACCTGTAGCTTCTACAGCTAAGTGAGCAGTAGGTATATTTTACTGTCAGCGGCAGTGTATACTTTTGGCAAACCCAGGGTATATCCAGTTGTGCCAGTGTTCCCCAAAAAAACAAACAATATGAGCAGTATGTACATTTTTGCTGCAATTTTTCTACAGCTAATAACATGTGTATCAAACCCTATCATTTTGCATTCTTTAAATAGGCTTCAAAATAAGAACAGAAAAGAAAGACTGATACCACAAGTGAGAATGTAGGTGTCGGCAGTAGCAGCAGAACAGCTGTTTGGCCAGTAGTAACAGCAGGCCACAGTTCTCCCTGTTAATTATTAAGGAAAGAGGATGACATTGTGGACTAGAAGTCACAGCAGGATGATGTTGATTCAGAATACAAGCGGGAGGGCACTCAATATTTAGAAACTGGATATTTTTATTATACAAAACACACCTTACAAATAAAACCGTATAAGTATAATTAAAACTAATCTACTACATTATATACACATGCACGGTGTCATAGGAATGGTTTAAGTCTGGCCAGCGGAACAAACAAAGAGAGGAAAGGAACCCTTATAATTGTCGCCGGTACTGTATACAAGCCTGAACAAAATCATTCATTGCAGGACCTTTGAACTGTTATTTCCATCAGGACCTGTGTGATGTTATAGTCACATGATCGGAACCTCGTGACCAACGAAGTCACGTGATCGGAGCTCTGTGAATAACGGAGTCACGTGGGACGCCACAAAGCACTCCGGAGGACAAGTTATATTTCTTCATGTGGGCATACGTACCGTTTGCTGCAATAAAAGGGTAAAGTACCGCATATCATTTACACTTATGTTAACAACTAACTCCATTACTAAAACCAATCAATGTGGATACAAGAAAGGAGTTAAGTACTGTGTGTACCATTTGCATTTATGCCAATTACTAACTCCATTACTAAAACCATCTAATGGGGAGTAACAGAGGACTATTATAAGAAGATTCTGCAAAAAATATAGTACTAAGTACTAAATATAGAGTCATCAGCCGCCATCTATTGAGAGGAGACATTTGAAATATTATATCATATGGATATGACATTGATTATATTGTGTACTAATATTCGATTATTTTAATATATGGTTTTCAGGATGTGCCGTGGTATAAATACGACTACCAATACCAATACCGAGACACATCTCTGACACCGTGCATGTGTATATAATGTAGTAGATTAGTTTTACTTGTAAGGTGTGTTTTGTATAATAAAAATATCCAGTTTCTAAATATTGAGTGCCCTCCCGCTTATATTCTGAATTTATCTTATCAATATTGGTTGGGTGGACCAATGAGGAGAGAGCACCAGGCACATGGTTGATTATAAGTGGAGAGCCTTTTAATATTTGTATTTAGGATGATGTTGATGTTCCCTCTGAGGCTGACACTATGCCTTTGAACCAGTGTTCCTGCTTCTCCTACTTGCAGCCTCAGAGAACCCTTCCATCGGCACCATCTAGTGCATGTGTAGGTGTCAGCAATAGCAGCATTTCCTGAGGATCAGGCTACGTTCACACTAGCAGCACGAATGTCTGGCAGGCTATTCTGGCAGGTGAACAGCCTGCTGGATCCATGCTGCTGCTAGTGCACGTGTGTGTCTGGAACTCTGCTCCCATTCACTATAATGGGGGCGGGCTGGAGTTCCGGTTGCAGCACGGCAAACATGCTAAGAGGTGGCCGGACTAAAATTACGACATGTCGTAGTTTTAGTCCGGCCAGACCTCGGCATGTTTGAGGTGCTGCGGCCGGAACTCCGGCCCACCCCCAATTCTAGTGAATGGGGCCAGAGCATAGTTCCAGCGGCACATGTGCATTAGAGGCAGCACGGATCCAGCAGGCCGGACAATCGTGCCGTTAGTGTGAAAGTAGCCTAAGACAATTTATGCAATTCTACTTTTAAGAGTTGTTTTGAAAAAATGCACAATTAGACACGGTCTTTGTCAAAAATGCACTGACAGTGATCCTGGAAGATATGCTAATGTGTACACTTAAAAACTGGAGAAGACTTGCAGCAGGGTTTTGGGGAAAAAACACAAGAGGAACTGTGTGAACAAAATACTTCTGTTGTGGGTAAACTGTTTGAAGGTTTTCTGAGAGATGCTATCTTGGAGTACCTCAATGAAAATAAGCAAATAACTCCGTATCAGCATGGCTTCATGAGGGATCGGTCATGTCAAACCAATTTAATCAGTTTCTATGAGGAGGTAAGTTCTAGACTTGACCGCGGAGAATCAATGGATGTCGTATATCTGGACTTCTCCAAAGCGTTTGACACTGTACCACATAAAAGGTTAGTATATAAAATGAGAATGCTTGGCCTGGGAGAAAATGTCTGTATGTGGGTAAGTAACTGGCTCAGTGATAGAAAACAGAGGGTGGTTATTAACGGTACATACTCAGATTGGGTCACTGTCACTAGTGGGGTACCACAGGGGTCAGTATTGGGCCCTATTCTCTTCAATATATTTATTAATGGTATTGTAGAAGGTTTGCACAGTAAAATATCAATTTTTGCAGATAACACTAAACTGTGTAAAGTAATTAACACAGGACAGTACACTGCTACAGATGGATCTGGATAGACTGGAGGCTTGGTCAGAAAAGTGGTAGATGAGGTTTAACACTGACAAATGTAAGGTTATGCATATGGGAAGGAATAATGCAAGTCACCAGTACATACTAAATGGTAAAGCATTGGGTAACTCTGACAAGGAAAAGGACCTAGGAATTTTAGTGAACAGCAAACTAAGCTGTAGAAGCCAATGCCAGACAGCTGCTGCCAAGGCCAATAAGATAATGGGTTGCATCAAAAGGGGCATAGATGCCCGTGATGAGAACATAGTCCTGCTACTTTACAAATCACTAGTCAGACCACACATGGAGGACTGTGTACAGTTCTGGGCTCCTGTGAACAAAGCAGACATAGCAGAGCTGGAGAGGGTTCAGAGGAGGGCAACTAAAGTAATAACTGGAATGGGTGGACTACAGTACCCAGAAAGATTATCAAAATTAGGGTTATTCGCTTTAGAAAAAAGACGACTGAGGGGAGATGTAATAACTATGTATAAATATATCAGAGGTCAGTACAGAGATCTCTCCCATTATCTATTTATCCCCAGGACTGTGACTGTGACGAGGGGACATCCTCTGCGTCTGGAGGAAAGAAGGTTTGTACATAAACATAGAAGAGGATTCTTTACGGTAAGAGCAGTGAGACTATGGAACTCTCTCCCTGAGGAGGTGGTGATGGTAAGTTCACTATAAGAGATCAGGAGGGGCCTGGATGTATTTCTGGAGGGTAATAATATTACAGGTTATAGTTACTAGAGAGGGGTTGTTGATCCAGGGAGTTATTCTGATGCCTGATTGGAGTCGGGAAGGAATTTTTTCCCCTAAAGTGAGGAAAATTGGCTTCTACCTCACAGGGGTTTTTTTGCCTTCCTCTGGATCAACTTGTAGGAAAACAGGCCGAACTGGATGGACAGATGTCTTTTTTCGGCCTTACAAACTATGTTACTATGTTACTATGTAAAATAGACACTGCAGTTAACATAAGAAAGCACAATTCCAATGCTTTCTTTCAAATGGTAGAAAAATTACAACTTTTTTTGGGGAAAAGGAAAAATTTGGGGAAAAGGCACAATTGAATGTCCCCTGGCTGCCTCCAAAATATAGTCAGCTATTGATGCTCTAACACACGCTTATTTGCACACTTATAAAAGGTAGAAAAATTGCAACAGGTTTTTGGGAAACAGAAAAAGGCTCAATTAGACATCCCTTGTCTGAGACAAAAATATACACTGTTATTGATGCACTAAAATACATTTGACACTTGGTGACTTTATAAAAGAAGTAATTTTTTTTGGAAAACATATAGGTGCAATTAGATGTCCCCGGAGTGCAACAAAAATGCACGCTATTGCGCTGTTGTGCTGATAAGCTAATATACACTTAAAATGCACAGAAACTGAAGAAAAATTATCATGAGCAAAGGGCGACTGCTCAACATCTGCGACAAAATATATGCAGCCAGTGATGCTGGGTAATATGTGCATTGAACATTTATGAACTGTAGCAGTTTCTGCACTGTCTCTTCAAGAATCTATGTGCAGCTACCTGTATACATGTGACATGTGAACAGCTCGGGCCCTGACTGTAAGATGCAATAAATCACCCTGTCCTGTCCCTAATGATAAAACCTGACTTTCTACCTAATAATTCAGTCTACATAACTAAATATATCCTCTCAATCCCTACTCCGTCCAGGACCCTATAATGGCTGTCTTCGTCTCTAGTTGTTGTCTATCATATCAGTGACTGAGCTCAGCTCACTATGGCGTCTGTACTTCAGAGCTACCATACAGCCTGACAGACCAGCCAATATCCTCCCTCCCCATTGGCTGCTCATGGCAAAGTATTAGGCCCCTTTCACACGAGCGTGACGGATTAGGTCAGGGTGTGTTCAGGAAAACTCGCACCATTTTGCAAGCAAGTTCAGTCAGTTTTGTCTGCGATTGCGTTAAGTTGTTTAGTTTTTTCCGCGCGGGTGCAATGCGTTTTGATGAGTTTTTCATGTGCGTGATAAAAAACTGAAGGTATACAAACAACATCTCTTAGCAACCATCGGTAAAAAACACATTGCATCCGCACTTGCTTCAGGATGCAATGCGTTTTTCACTGAAGCCCCATTCACTTCTATGGAGCCAGGGTTGCGTGAAAAACGCAGAATATAGAACATGCTGCGATTTTCACGCAACGCAGAACTGATGTGTGAAAAAAACTGCTCGTGTACACAGACCCATTGAAATAAATGGGTCAGGATTCAGTGCGGGTGCTATGCGTTCACGTCACGCATTGCACCCGCGCGGAAAACTCGCTCGTGTGAAAGGGGCCTTATTGGTGGAAATCACAATGTGATTCATTTCAAAGTACATTAGTAAGTAGATTTTCTTAAAAATATAATTATTTAAGAATAGCTTTAAAAAAAAACAGATTTTCAAAATGATGTGCAGTCAGCAACCAGGAAATGTTTCATTACCTTTGATTGTTGATAATTTTGTCCAATTTCTTTTTTTATAAGATCAGTATATGTGGCATCTGGCGACTCTGTGGTCTAGAATAATAAACACAATTTTGTACATTTTTGCAGTGTATGGCTCGATTAACACGTCTAGGAAACAACTCTGCAGCAGTTACATCAGGTCAATCCTTATCTCATCCAGAACTAGTAATCAGATTTTTATAAAACTAGATGAAGGTTGTAACAGAAACAGTAGAGGAGCAGTAAAAGAAGAAACACATTGAAAAAAATAAAAACTTTATATTGCAGCTGTTATTTATTTTTGGTACTTATATGGGAAAGTGTGATGTTTTTGTTTGTGTACAACATATATATATATATATATATATATATATATATATATATATATATATAATCACATCACTGAACTTGCTGAGGTTCGGTTCCTTTCGAGTTCGCCCATTTTTTAAAAAAAAAATTGGTACGTAGACAAATTGATTCGTAACGAGAAAGAGGCAAGCTAATTTGCATATATGTGTCTTTCTGAGAAATATTTTCAAGTTGTCTTTTCTTCAAACAACTTTTTCATGCCAGATTAAGATAATTTCATGCCAGCGAATACAATTTGCATATACAGTACTCTTTCTAGAAACCAAGAGTATTGTCGAGAAACACTGGTAAGTATACAAGGCTTTGTGTGAATCCAAACTTTCTCAGAAATTCGGAACGAATTCCAAACCGGTAGAACCAGTTCGCTCATCCTTAATATATATGTATTATATTATATTTTCTGTTTATGATTTTGGAAACAATCATTGTGTCTTTGTTGTCACTCATGGGCACTTTGCTGGTTCATAGGTCAAAGGTGGACACCTGAATAGCAGACAACTGAGTGTTGTGGGCATGCTTTGTGATATACAGTATGTAGAGGCCATTAGGCAGGGAGAGGGAGGAGATGCTGAGATAACCCTTCACATACTGCCAATGGTGTGATCCTGTGTTAGCTGACTCCATCTATCTGTGATGAAAGGTGATCTCTGCAGAACAGCAGGTGTCAGACTATTATGAGTGAAAACTACGAGACTTCAGAGATAAACCATGTATTAGAAGTGATCAAATCGATTCTATCTAATCAAAACTGGCCCAGAATTAAAAAAAAAAAAAAAATCTGCTTCATTAAAACCCGAATTTATTGAGATTATACAGTGGGAAAAAAAGTATTTAGTCAGCCACCAATTGTGCAAGTTCTCCCACTTATAAAGATGAGGTCGGCCTGTAATTGACATCATAGGTAGACCTCAACTATGAAAGACAAAATGAGAAAACAAATCCAGAAAATCACATTGTCTGATTTTTAAAGAATTTATTTGCAAATTATGGTGGAAAATAAGTATTTGGTCAATAACAAAAGTTCATCTGAATACTTTGTTATATCTCCTTTGTTGGCAATGACAGAGGTCAAACATTTTCTGTAAGTCTTCAGAAGGTTGGCACACACTGTTGCTGGTATGTTGGCCCATTCCTCCATGCAGATCTTCTCTAGAGCAGTGATGTTTTGGGGCTGTCGCTGGGCAACACGGACTTTCAACTCCCTCCAAAGGTTTTCTATGGGGTTGAGATCTGGAGACTGGCTAGGCCACTCCAGGACCTTGAAATGCTTCTTACTAAGCCACTCCTTTGTTTCCCTGGCGGTGTGCTTGGGATCATTGTCATGCTGAAATACCCAGCCACGTTTCAATGCCCTTGCTGATGAAAGAAGGTTTGCACTCAAAATCTCACGATACATGGCCCCAATTCATTATTTCATGTACACGGATCAGTCGTCCTGGTTCCTTTGCAGAGAAACAGCCCCAAAGCATGATGTTGTCACCCCCATGCGTCACAGTAGGTATGGTGTTCTATGGATGCAACTCAGCATTCACTCTCCTCCAAACATGATGAGTTGTGTTTCTACCAAACAGTTCTACTTTGGTTTCATCTGACCATATGACATTCTCCCAATACTCTTCTGGAACATCTAAATGCTCTCTAGCAAACTTTAGCCGGGCCCAGATATGTACTGGCTTAAGCAGGGGGACACATCTGGCACTGCAGGATCTGAGTCCATGGCGGCGTAGTGTTTTACGTTGGTCCCAGCTTTCTGAAGGTCATTCACTAGGTACCCCCGTGTGGTTCTGGGATTTTTGCTCACAGTTCTTCTGATCATTTTAACCCCAGAGATCTTGCTTGGAGCCCCTGATCGAGGGAGATTATCAGTGGTCTTGTATGTCTTCCATTTTCTAATTATTGCTCCCACAATTGATTTCTTCACACCAAGCTGCTTGCCTATTGCAGATTCAGTCTTCCCAGCCTGGTGCAGGTCTACAATTCTGTTTCTGGTGTCCTTCGACAGCTCTTTGGTCTTCATCATAGTGGAGTTTGGAGTGTGACTGTTTAAGGTTGTGGACAGGTGTCTTTTATACTGATAACAAACAGGGGCCATTACTACAGGTAATGAGTGGAGGACAGAGGAGCCTCTTAAAGAAGAAGTTACAGGACTGTGAGAGCCAGAAATCTTATTTGTTTGTAGGTGATCAAATAATTATTTTCCACTATAATTTGCAAATAAATATTTTTAAAAATCATACAATGTGATTTTCTGGATTTGTTTTCTCATTTTATCTCTCATAGTTGAGGTCTACCTATGATGTCAGTTACAGGCCGACCTCATCTTTTTAAGTGGGAGAACTTGCACAATTGGTGGCTGACTAAATACTTTTTTCCCCACTGTATGCAGTCAAATTTTTCCAGAGAGAGAGAGAGAAAACTGAATGTACTTTTGGGAATTGGGTAAACTCAATATATACATATATCAAATTGCATGGCCATTTTGTTCAAATCGGACACAAAACTAATTTTAAGAAATTCAAACTCTACATTGTACATAAAAACATTAGTCAAAGGGGTACTCCAAGTGAGTATGTGCTAAGCCCGAAATAGCTTAGGAGTGCTGGATATCAATATAGCTGAACTCTTGCACAGGACCCATGAGCCTTTAGCTACGCCCCTGTTTTGAGGTCAGTATACCGTATGTAGCAGTGGAGGATGTATCAGTCTATATAATAGGCAATGGTAAAGGGTGATAAACATTAGATTCTGGGTATAAACCACTTAAGACCCCACTGAAAGTCAAAATTCGACTGAAGGTCGCTCGCCCTACCAGGAGGACCACCGTGAGGAGGAGGGCCTACGGAGCAGTGGTGGAGCATGAGCACTATTGCTCTATATAACCTCATGAGCTTTACAGAAATAGCTCTCTACTTCATACAAACTTCTCTTCATCAAGGTTGTGAACAGGGATCGATGACAGAGGTTCCTCATCTGAACACAGAGGGTGTATTATCACTGGTACCTCCACCCCTAGGGTAAAAGCTGTGATTACCATACACCAAGATTGGGAGAATGTCTAGTCACGTACCTCACGGCTTGTCTGTCTCATCTGGGATCTTTTTCTATGCAAAAAGGAGAATCTGTTACAATTATCACAGCTATTAGTATGTAAATGAATAAATGGAGCAATCTAAAAGGAAAGACGATAGAGCTCAGTGTATGGAAAAAAATATGGACAAAGTATGGTGGTCAGCACTCCCTAAATAGCAGGAATGTTGGCAGGGCCAAGCCTGTGTGTGCCCCTCAGGGCAACAGAGTTTTAGTGAAATATCTTCAGCTCATACATACTAGAACTGTCTTTTCACATGAAGATATCCAGTACTACTGTCACCTGCTTGAAGGAGAGGTTGTTTAATGGGTTGTACGAGATCAATAAAAACTGGGAAATTCCTTAAAATAATATTTACCTATCATTTACCTATTAGATCCCCTGCCGCTCCAGGGACGCCACTCTGGTGCTCCTCAGTGGTCTTTATTTAAAGGGTTTGGTCACGTTCTGGTTATTGTGGATCAATGTGTATGTAATATGACTATATGGCACTTACTAAGACTACTTTTACACATGCGTTGGTTTTTTGTGTCCGGTCATAAAAATGGGGGGAAAAAAAAGGATTCGGCACTGAAAACAATGTAAGTCAATGGTGACGGATACGTTTTTTTAGGAGCTTAAAAAAATGGATCCCACACCCATTGACTTTTAATGTATTTAGTGACAGATCCGTTTTTTTGTCCTGTTTTGTTTTCACACAACCGCATCTTAACAGAACAGATGCATCCTGATGTGCAAAATCAAAACGGATCTGTTTATTTCTGGTATTGAGATCTTCTGCCATATCTGAATACCAAAATTAACAACGCAAGTGTGAAAGTAGACTAATATAGCCTTTTTTTTAAATTATTCACCATTTTCTATATTTCATATGGTATGACCCTTCTTTACAAAGTTTTTTCTGCTGTCCACACAGAGGTCCTGTCCATAAAATGGCTGCTTAAGATGGGTCATGTGACCAGGCAAATCACCTCCATGCACCACCTCCTCCATTCAGATATCCTGCACTAAACTCCCAAAAGAACAAATGCAGATGGCAGGTGCAGCGTGTTTGAATGGAGGAGGTATCGTATGAAGGTGATTTGTCTGGTCACATGACCTTCCATCAGCAGCCATTTTATGGGCAGGGCCACTATGTCCTTGTGACAAGGGGTTTACCCTATGAAATATAGAAAATGGGGCAGAATTTCAACAATGACTATATTAATATGTGCCACATGATCATCTCACAAACACATCAGCCAACAATAAAGAGAAAGTGGTCAACTCCTTTAATGCACTGCAGGACTGATATCACATCAACATGAGTGACTACTACAGGCAATCATTGGCCTCAGTCATTGTCCACAGCTATCACTCATGTCTATGTGACCACTATCCTGTAGCAAAAGTAAGCAAAGTTTAGCCAGGACCACCGGAGCAGCAAGTAATGCTTCGACCATTGCCACGTTTTTCACTATAATGGGGCGGTGCCAGAGGTCCTGCCGCAGCACGGCAAACAAGCTGAGATGCGGCCAGACAAAAACCGCAGCATGCTGAAAAAAGCCCCCTGGACCTTGCTACCACAAGGCTACTGTCACACCTGCGTTTTGGTGGATCTGTCATGGATCAGCAAAAATGCTTTCATCATGATAATACAACCGTCTGCATCCGTTATGAACGGATCGGGTTGTATTATCTCTATAAAAGCCATGACCGATCTATCTCTAAAACCACGATAAGTCAAAGGGGGACGTCAGAGAAAATAGATCCATCACCATTGACTTACGTTGTGAGTCATGATGGATCCTTCTTGCTCCGCATCCCAGGACGCACTCAAAAATGCTGCTTGCTGCGCTCTTGTGTCCGGCATGGGAACGTAACCAAAAGTAATGGAATGCATTCTGGTGACTCCATTGCATTCAGTTTTGTCCCTATTGACAATGAATGGGGACAAAACAGAAGCATTTTTCTCTGGTATTGAGACCTTATATGACGGATCCAATACCGGAAAGGGAAAGCGCAGGCGTGAAAGTAGCCATTTTTAATTCAGGTTTTGAGATTCGGCAGAGGATCTCAAAACCTGAATTAAGAGGATCCGATACATTGATTTTCATGCCTGATCAGGTTTGATCAGTTTTGCAAACCGGACACAAAACCGCAGCTTAAAGCGGTTTTGTGTCCGCCCCCCCCCCCCCAAAAAAAAAAAAGAGAGAAAAAGAAACATGGAAAGAAATTTTAATTTGGGTAGAATCGATTCATACCCAATCTGACCAAAATTCTGGAAATTCCTTTGTAAATAATATACATTACCTCCAACAGAAGTAGACAAGCAATACGAGCAGCAGAGAGCAGATTGTACCAATCGTTGCTGGGAGGATAACGTTTCTAGAGCCTGGAGAACCGGAGCCTTCATCTGTAGGTAAAAGAAAAGCATATGGAATGGATAAAAATATGAACAATACGAGAAGGACAGACGGATGGTTTGCATTACTTGGATACAAATTGAATTTTAGCCTCATACCATAGACACAATTTGGATCCAAGTCCACCCTGCCGTACAGTGGGCCCTGGTGAATGACCCTTATGGTAATTTCAGATTAGCATGTCCAGTGCAGAAAACGTGCTCCATGTCAGAGCCTGATTTCCTGTTATGGACACTGCTCCTTCCACAGGACTTCACAGCATTATAATGATCTATATTGCTGTGTATCTCTGCCAGAGCTTGCA
This sequence comes from Rhinella marina, assembly GCA_900303285.1. Lineage (NCBI taxonomy): Eukaryota > Metazoa > Chordata > Amphibia > Anura > Bufonidae > Rhinella > Rhinella marina. The sequence continues at coordinate 24,468 of ONZH01000720.1, read as the reverse complement.
CCTACTGAATGGCACTGACATAGTGCAGTCTTGTGAAAGGAGCATTGTCCATACTAGGAAATCAGGCTCTCACAGGGACCATGTTTTCCACACTGAACATGCTCATCTGAAATTTCCCTTAGCTTTGTGGTGCAACTAAAAAGATCGCAGAAGTCGCAAATGTGACTCGGCCACTTAGCCGGAGACACCACCAATTATGAAACAGTTTAGATGCTGCTGTAGAGCAAGGGTGTCCCTGCCCTGACATTTCCTCTATTTTCCTCTGGCTTAGTGCCTGAATCCTACCAGAGGCCGGCACAGGAGGCGTGATGATGTAATCATTATAGCACCATCTGAACCGGGCAGCATACAGCTCCTGAAACAGGCTGGAAGAGGCCTGCACCACATCAATGTTTTCGGGTTTATTATTTTTTATTTGCCACCATACTCTTCAGCCACCATTGGGGGAAGGGGAGGGGCACTATGGGGGCATTGTTTCTACTGGTGGCACTAAATAGAAGCATTTTGTACTGGCACACATAAGGGGCATATTTTTCTACTGGCACACATTATGGGGAGCACTATAGAGACACTGGCTCTACGGTGTGCACTAAGAAAGGGCATTTTTTTGTCTGTCACACAGAAGGGGGAATTTAAGTACTGGCACACATTATAAGGGGGATTCTTGTACTGGCCCACATTATAAGGGGAAATTTTGCACTGGTAAATATTGGAAAATATTACTACTGGGCAGGGGCGTTGCTAGGGTCTCAAAAGATCCGGGGCCCAAGCCCCAGTGCATATGGCTTAATGCATACGTCGACCGACCGCCCCCACCTTCCGCAGCAGCACATACCTCTGACATCCAGGGCCTCCAGGTGACGTCTCCTCTGATGAAGATCTTCTCTGTCATCATCTTCTCCATTTGGTCCGGACAACTTCTCTCAGCCGCCTCTTCTCGGCAGAGTGTGACAACGGACATCTTAGCTTCCTCACATTTCTATCATCCCCCAACCTGGAGTCCCCACAGTGTTATCCTGCTGCTCGCTGTGCCCCCCAAAACCTCCAAATACTATCCTGAAGAAAAAGCAGTGCTCCTGGTCATGGTCATAGTATTTCCCTTCTACACTGAAACCAGTACTGATAATGCTCCCCAAGAGTGTCCCCATTAGTAGAAGAACCCTCCAGTATTAATAATGCCCTCACACAGCCCACAGTAGAAATAAGACCCCCCCTATTGTTCCCCCAGTGGTAATAAAGCGCTCTACAGCGCCCTTAGTAGTAATAAGCCCCCCATAGTGCTCTTAGTAGAAATAAGGAGGATCTATAAGTCCCTCCTATAGAGACCCCAGTAGTAATAAGAACGCCTATAATGTACCCTGGATTTAAAATTCCCCCCACAGTGCCCCCAGTATTTATACTGCCCCTACTGTTATAATGCTCACCCTGAAGTGCCCTCAGTATGTATACTGCCCCTACTGTTATAATGCTCACCCTGTAGTGCCGCCAGTATTTATATTTATATCAGCCACTCCTCTTATAATGCTACAGTACTGATATAACCTCCAGAGACATTACAACATATGTGACATATCAGCCACTCCTCTTATAACGCTCCAGTACTGATATAACCTCCAGAGACATTACATCATATGTGACTGATATCAGCCGCTCCTCTTATAACGCTCCAGTACTGATATAACCTCCAGAGACATTACATCATATGTGACTGATATCAGCCGCTCCTCTTACAACACTCCAGAACTGATATAACTTCCAGAGACATTACACCATATGTGACATATCAGCCACTCCTCTTATAATGCTCCAGCATTGATATAACCTCCAGAGACATTACATCATATGTGACTGATATCAGCCACTCCTCTTATAACGCTCCAGCACTGATATAACCTCCAGAGACATTACATCATATGTGACATATCAGCCACTCCTCTTTTAACGCTCCAGTTCTGATATAACCTCCAGAAACATTACCTCATATGTGACTGATATCCGTCGCTCCTCTTATAACGCTCCAGTGCTGATATAACCTCCAGAGATATTACATCATATGGGGGGGATGAGGGGCTGGGAAATTTTGGAATAATTCATAAGATGTAACCTGCAGTCCTATGTAATACCACAGAGGAACTGTCTGAGTACAAATAACGTAATAGATGTTATCTGCAGCCCTATGTAACATCGCAGATAACAGTGCTAAATCTCACAGTACAGATAATGTAGTAGATGTTACCTGCAGTCCTATGAAACACCACAGATAACACAGTGATCACTCTTTGAGTACAGACAGTGATGCTCAACCTGTGGCCCTACAGCTGTTGTAAAACTACAACTCCCACCATGCCCTTCTGTAGGCTGATAGCTGCAGGCTGGCTGGGAATTATGGTAGTTGTAGTTTTGCAACAGCTGGAGGGCCGCAGGTTGAGCATGCCTGAGTACAGATAATGTAGTAGATGTTACCTGCAGTCCTATGTAACATCACAGATAACAGTCATAACTCTGAGTACAAAAAATGCAGTAGATGTTATCTGCAGTCCTATGCAACAAGACAGATAACACAATGATCACTCTCTGAGTACAGATAATGTAGTAGATGTCACCTGCAGTCCTATGTAACACCACAGATAACACAGTGATATCTCTCTGAGTACAGATAATGTAGTAGATGTCACCTGCAGTCCTATGTAACACCACAGATAACACTGTGATAACTCTGAGTACAGATAATGTGGTAGATGTCACCTGCAGTCCAATGTAACACCACAGATAACACAGTGATATCTCTCTGAGTACAGATAATGTAGTAGATGTCACCTGCAGTCCTATGTAACACCACAGATAACACAGTGATAACTCTCTGAGTACAGATAATGTAGTAGATGTCACCTGCAGTCCTATGTAACATCACAGATAACACAGTGATCACTCTTTGAGTACAGATAATGTAGTAGATTGGTGTGAAGCCCCGGAATTCAGAACACACAGTGTGGGCCAAATTCTATATCCACCTCTCCCCCCCCCCCCCCCCCCAAAGCAGAATACAGAGCACATACCTCATCCATCCAGTGACGTCTCCTGTGATCTACTCTATCCTTAGCGTCTTCATTCGGAGATGGGACCGCCATGATACCTTCTTTCAGCCGCGTCTCGTCTGTGCATGTTTCACAGAAAAATGTTTAGATTCCTCACTTCATCCTCAGATAACAGACGTCCCCGCCCCCTTAGTGCCCATAAGTATATTGCCCTCTGTATAATTATAATATATAATCCCCTCTGTATTATAGCAATAATTATGCCCCCCTTCAGCCCCTCCAACATACAGTCCCATGTAAGATACATCACTCCCCGGCCTTCAGCGCCTCCAGCATAAAGGCTACTTTCAGACCTGTGTCAGCAGGATCAGTTTGTGAGATCCGTCCCAGGGTCTCACAAACGGTCCTGAACTGATCAGTTTTCCCCTAATGCATTCTGAATGGATAAGGATCCGTTCAGAATGCATCAGTTTGCCTCCGTTCTGTCTCCATTCCGCTCTGCAGGCAGCGTTTTGGTGTCCGCTTGACTGAGCCGAATGGAGACGGATCCGTCTTGACTCCAATGCAAGTCAATGGGAGCGGATCCGTTTACTCATGCACAATAGTAAACTGATCCGTTCCCTATGTAACTTTGAATGGAGATCAGAACGGATCTGTTTTGCCTATGTAAAAGATAGGCGAAATGGATCAGTTCTGAACGGATGCAGACGAATGCATTATTGGAACGGATCCGTTTGTAAGCGCCTGTACAGATCTGACAAACGGATCCGTTCAATGCTGGTGTGAAAGTAGCCTAAGATACATCACTCTCTTGCCTTCAGCCCCTCCACCACACAGTCCCATGTAAAATGCATCACTCCCCCTGCCTTCAGCCCCTCCAGCATACAGTCCCATGTAAAATGCATCACTCCCCCTGCCTTCAGCCCCTCCAGCATACAGTCCCATGTAAAATGCATCACTCCCCCTGCCTTCAGCCCCTCCAGCATACAGTCCCATGTAAAATGCATCACTCCCCCTGCCTTCAGCCCCTCCAGCATACAGTCCCATGTAAAATGCATCACTCCCCCTGCCTTCAGCCCTTCTTGCAAACAGTCCCATGTAAAATATCACCTCACCTCCCTTTAGCCCCCTCCAGCATACAGTCCCATGTAAATATCACCCCCCCAACCCCTCTAACATGCAGTCTCCAGTAAAAGCATTATTCCTCCTCCCATCAGCAAAACGCCCCCAAGTAAAAATAACATAATTCTTCTCCATATACTGACCTGCAGCTTCAGCTCCTCTCTCCAACATCCTTTTTGCACAACCTGCAGAAAATCTCGAGGCTCCGCCCCCTGGATGACGAGACTCCGCCCCCTGTCCTGACATCACACCTACCAGGAGCAACTACATTCTAGCCACTACGATCGTTCTACTGTCTCATAGGCTTCAGGCCACTACCCTGAAGCCTATGAGGAAGAACAGAGGGGACGGGAGCCATAGGCTCCCTTGGCCCTTATGCACATGCTTGCTGCCTGGCGACCCTGCAAGTTTGCTCCCGGGGCAACGGCCCCCATGGCCCCCCCACTGCCAGGCAGTACATTCGGGGCCTGGGACATAACATCCGGGGCCCAGGCCCCGAATGTTTTAGCCTAACGACGCCCCTGCTACTGGGGGCGATGGGGAACATGATTACTAGTATGGGCACAATGGGGGAATTAGTAATATTAGGGCAATGTTAACACTAAGTGTACTCTAGGAGATTATTTCTACTGGTGGACTTTTGGAAGCACTATCAATTGGAGGGGGGGGGCTGGCACTGTATCATCTTAGCACAATTATTTTTGAGGGACATTATGTTTACCCTACTAGTACCAGGGACACTATTTGCTGGGCACAGTTATTTTTAGGGCAGTGTGTACCAAGAAAAAGCTTGAAAGACTCCACTTCAGATGTATGAATATAGTATATCTAGATATTCTATATCTGGTTGTACACAGGTAACAGTTTATATACATATATAGTACATGTATCTGGTTGTATACAGGTAACAGGATGTATGCATACATAGTACAGGTATCTGGTTGTATACAGGTAACAGGTTGTATACATACATAGTACAGGTATCTGGTTGTATACAGGTAACAGGTTGTATACATACATAGTACAGGTATCTGGTTGTATACAGGTAACAGGTTGTATACATACATTGTACAGATATCTGGTTGTATACAGGTAGCAGGTTGTATACATACATAGTACAGGTATCTGGTTGTATACAGGTAACAGGTTATATACATATATAGTACATGTATCTGGTTGTATACAGGTAACAGGATGTATGCATACATAGTACAGGTATCTGGTTGTATACAGGTAACAGGTTGTATACATACATAGTACAGGTATCTGGTTGTATACAGGTAACAGGTTATATACATACATAGTACATGTATCTGGTTGTATACAGGTAACAGGTTGTATACATACATTGTACAGATATCTGGTTGTATACAGGTAACAGGTTATATACATACATAGTACAGGTATCTGGTTGTATACAGGTAGCAGGTTGTATACATACATAGTACAGGTATCTGGTTGTATACAGGTAACAGGTTATATACATATATAGTACATGTATCTGGTTGTATACAGGTAACAGGATGTATGCATACATAGTACAGGTATCTGGTTGTATACAGGTAACAGGTTGTATACATACATAGTACAGGTATCTGGTTGTATACAGGTAACAGGTTGTATACATACATTGTACAGATATCTGGTTGTATACAGGTAGCAGGTTGTATACATACATAGTACAGGTATCTGGTTGTATACAGGTAACAGGTTATATACATACATAGTACAGATATCTGGTTGTATACAGGTAACAGGTTATATACATACATAGTACAGGTATTAGGTTGTATACAGGTAACAAGTCGTACACATACATAGTACAGGTATCTGTTGTATACAGGTAACAGGTTATATACATACATAGTACAGGTATCTGGTTGTATACAGGTAACAGGTTGTATACATACATAGTACAGGTATCTGGTTGAACAGGGCGATGAGGAAGACGAGTCAGATGATCCAGACACACCGTGGCAGTATGCAGTGGAGATAGAGGCGGGGAGTCCCTCCGAGTCAGTTGCGCAAATGGCCCGATGCATGCTCACTTGCTTGCGTAGTGACAGCCGTATTGTCACCATTCGGGATGACTACTGGCTCTCCACCCTATTAGACCCTCGCTACCAAAATTGGGGCCTTTTTTACACCCGCTGAGAGGGAGGACAAACTAAACTACTAGAGAGACATCCTATGTAGTCAGTTGGCCGCTGCTTATCTGCACCATCCTCTCATAGGTCTGACCGGGTGGGCCCTCAGCGCTCATGTTCCACTGCCATGGCTGCTGGTGGGGGGGTTTGGCAGCCTGAGCCTAGAGTTACTGATGAGCAGCTTTCTTCACCCGCATAGTGAAGAAACTACTCACCAGCAGCTAGACATAGAGAAAAACCTGAACCAGCAGGTGGTGGCACCCATCATTAAAGATCCGCAGGACTACTGGGCAACCAAACTGGATTTGTGGCTGCAAATGGCCGAGTTTGCCCTGGAAAAGTTGTCCTGCCTGACGAGTAGTGTGGCATCAGAGCGGGTGTTTAGTGCGGCGGGGGCCATAGTTACCCCAAGAAGATCTCACCTGACCACTCAAACTGTGGAGAGACTGACCATTGTCAAGATGAATAAGGCGTGGATCAACCAGGATGTCCACCCACCAATGACTGATGCATCAGATTAGATCATCCATGCTGCCTCACCCAAGCCTTGACAAAAGAGACTGATGATCTCCTGATGCTTCTGCCACCTCCTCATTATGTCAACTTGCCACTCTGTAGTCTCCTGATGCTGCTGCCACCTCCACACTCTGTCAGTGGGCCACTATGTGGCCTTCTCATGCTGCTGCTACCTCAACTCTATGTCACTGGGCATGTGGTCTACTCATGCTGCTGCTGCTTCCACCTCCCCACTATGTCATTGGGCCACTATGACTCATGCTGTTCCCACCCTCTCCACTCCATGACTGGGACACTATTTTGCCTTTTTGGCCTGGTTGACATCATTATTTATTTTACCCTTCTTCTGATCTGTCAGAAGGAAGAAAAAATTACACGCACAACAGATCCTGTCTGTGTAGCAGTTGTGAGGCCTAAAAAAAAAGTGTAAAAAAAAATTAAAAAGTTTAAAAAAGTTTAAAAAAAATCCCATTTTTCCCCATATAAGCATTTATGGGGAAAGCAACATTTTAATTGATTAAAAATGAAGAAAATAGAATACCTTAACATATTAGGTATCGCCGCGTCCGTAAAAACCTGCTCTATGAAAATATCACATGATCCAACCCCTCAGGTGAACACCGTAAAAAATAAAAATAAAAACAGGGTCAAAAAAGCCATTTTTTTGTCACTTTACATCACAAAAAGTGTAATACCAAGTGATCAAAAAGGCGTATGCGCCTGAAACTAGTACCAATCTAACCGTCATCTCTTCCCGCAAAAAATGAATCCCTACCTGAGACAATTGCCTAAAAAATAAAAAAACTACAGCTCTCAGACAATGGAGACACTAAAACATGATTTTTTTTGTTTCAAAAATGATATTATTGTGTAAAAGTTAAACAAATAAAAAAAAACTATACATGTTAGGTATCGCCACGTCTGTAACAACCTGCTCTACAAAAATATCACATTAGTTAATCCCTCAGGTGAACACAGTAAAAAATAAAAAATAAAAACTGAGCCAGAACAGCCATTTTTGTTTACCTTGCCTAACAAAAAGTGTAATATAAAGTGATCAAAAATCATATGTACCCCAAAATAGTATCAATAACACTGTCACCAGTCGAATCGGTGAAAGAATCCCAAAGTTATGAATTAATAAAGTGACACATGGCAGATTTAAAAAACGTGGCTTCGGCATTAAGTGTAAAAGTAGCTTCGTCCTTAAGGGGTTAAACATGCCTGGGATAAACATGTATCTATCTGAAGATAATAATAAAGGATAATAAAAGGGCAGACTAGATGGACCAGGTGGTCTTTTTCTTCTATGTTTCTATGTACAGATACCATATTTACGTATATGTGATAGGTTGTATACATACCTGCCTGGTGTAGATATCTGGTTGTATATACTGCAGGTAGCAGATTGTAGACAGGTAGCAGGTTGTAGGCATACATTGTACAGATATATATAGGTGACTGGTTGTATACATACATTGTACAGGTATCTTTGTCGGGGCCGATTGTGCTTGTCCCAGGTAATTTCTTACAACACAGGAATATGGCTCCATGTCCCTGGTCACATTCCTCACTGTGATCTCCCGTCCTCTGTCTGGTAATTTGGTTTTCCCTTTGTACCATTCATACTCATCTACAGCAGGCTTGGAGAAGCTTTTACAATGTAAAGTCATATCCCTTCCTTCCATCACTTCCTCAATCACGATGACGGACACATGTTTTGGGGCATCTGTGAAATTAAATGAGAAGTGCTATTACTTACTGTATATCAATCCTGCATATGGCGAACAGTAAGAAACCAACATGAGTGATGCTAGGGTTGCTACAGCCCCACATTTGGTTTGTTAGATATCTAGTAGAGTTCCAAAATAGCAGCGAAAAATCATTATAATAACTTTTATTTCCATAAATTCAAATGCACTGGAGATAAAACACATTCAAGTCCAAATGACACAATGTATTCAGTTTATGTTTATCTGTTATAGACAGTAATAGTGAAATATTAGGCTGTTAAAAAACAGCAGCTCCTGCATTTTTCTGTAAAATCTCAAACATTTAATGTATAAACTGAAAAAAAAAATGTTTAAGATAACCAGTGTTTCTGAGAACTGCTTGACATCTGTGCTGCAGGTCTTCCACCAGCTTCTGACCTCTTAGAACAGGTATTCCAGTCCAGGATGATTGGACTACATTTCCCAGTTCCTCTGCATTTTTGGGCCTTGCCTCATAAACCACATTTTTGATGTCTCTCTACAAGTTTTCTGTGGGATAGGGGTCATCAGATTTGGCTGGCCGCTCCATTACCTCAATCCTGTTTATCTGTAACTAAGATGTTGTTCATTTTCTGCTGGATTTCTGGTTGATACATTCTAAACAATTCTTGATCCCTTAAATGCAATAAATGGGCCCATCACCATGGTATGAGAAGAATCCCCATACTATGTTGTGATTTTTGCACCACAAAAAAGAACAGTCCACAAAATGTTGCTCCATCCCTCCCTGGGCCAATCAATGCATTCCTTGGAAAATTTTAACCTTTTCAACATGTCTGTTTTTCAAAAACTGTACTTTGCTGGGAGTCCTTGCTGGTAGCTTGGCTTTACTTCATCATCTTCTGATTGTAGCTGAACTCAGAATTTCAGCTCTTCTTTCGTCTTACTGGAGGTGAGCATTGGCTGAGCATTTGTGATTTTGGCTATTCTCCGATCCATTAAAATGGTAGTTCCTTGCTTCCTTCTACGTCTTTCAGGTTTTTGTTGCCACTTCAAACTATTTGAGATCTTTTTAGCTGAGCAGTCTGTAATTTGCTGCAATTATCTTTGTTTTCCCTCTCCAAACAACTTTTTAATCCGAGTATGTTCTTCATCAGAACAATGCCTGGAATAATCCATTTCCCCAGTATTTCAGAAGGAAAGGAATTGAGTTTAGATGTACCATCCAAAATCGAATCGCTTATCTCTAGTGTTAACATACAATGTGTTTAACCCATAGGATACCAGTGCTGTAATGGTATGGCGCTGTGGACTGAGACTTAAATCCCAGTGCCGTACAGCTACAGTGGGCTGATTAGGCGGGTGCTGGAGCTATGCCCATCCAATCAGCAGCAGAGGTCCACCTGTTCCTGTTAGCCGTGCCCCTGTTGTATGCGCAGATTAACCCTATTTGTGTCGTGGTAAGTGCTGACTGCAGCATGCAGGGTGTGTGGAGGGAGCGCGCTGCGGTGATGGGGACCAGATGCTGGGGATTTTCAAAATGATGACATCATAAAGTAGACATATGGAAAATGTAAAGTAATAACTTTTTTGTAAGGTATCACTATCTGCCATAAAAGCAGAGAAATTCATCTTTAGAAATGTTTCAAAATTTTCTCAAATTGTAGGATTTTTTAATTAATAAAGGTGAAACATATTGAATCAAATTTATTACTAACATGAAGTACAATGTGTCACGAGAAAACAATCTCAGAATGGCTTGGATAAGAAAAAGCGTTCCAAAACTCTGTAGACAGGACTTTTGTTTTCTGTCATGCATAACGGAAAAAAGGAACCATTATTTAAAATGTATTAGGACGGAACAATATGGAATGCCTCTTAACCCTTAGACTCCCAGCGCCGTACATGTATGGCGCAAAAATCACTGCCGCAAGTGCCTCTGATCGGGCGGGCGCAGGAGCGATGAAAACACCGATGCCGGCGCATTAACCCTTCATGTGCCGTGGTCAGCGCTGACCTTGGAACATGTGGTGTGCGGGAGTTAAGGGAGTTCAGGATGGCGAGCGGGGGGCCATCGGGTCCTCGCGCTGCTGTGGCTTCCTTAGGCATCGTGGCTGCTATCCCTGCGTGCCTGTGTGATCCAGCCCCCTGGATCGCACAGGAAGCAGGCTGTAAGTGTATTACACTGAGTAATACACTTACAGCCAATGCATTACAATACAAAAGTATTGTACTGCATTGTAAAGGGGATCAGACCCCCAAAAGTTAAATAAAGTGGAAAAAAAGTTAAAAAATAAAGTTTCCTAAAAAAAAATAATAAAAGTTTCAAGTAAAAAAAAAGCCATTTTCCAAAAAAAAAGTTAAAAAAAAATTGTAAAAAAAAAAAGGTAAAAAAAGAAAGATAAACATATTAGGTATTGCCGCGTCCGTATCGACCGGCTCTATAAAAATATCACGTCATCCACCCCGCCAGGTGAACGCAGTAAAAAAAAAAAAAAAAAAATGTGCCAAAACAGACATTTTTTGGTCACCTTCTCTTACAAAAAGTGTAATAGCAGGTGATCAAAAAGGCGTATTTATCCCAAAATGGTACCAATCAAACCGTCATCTTGTCCCGCAAAAATGATACCCTACCTGAGACAATCTCTCGAAAAAATAAGAAAAATATGGCTCTCTGAAAATGGCAACACAAAAAACAGATTTTATTCTGTTCAAAAATAAATCTAATGTGTAAAACTTTCCAAAAATAAAAAAGTTACACATATTGGGTACCGCCGCGTCCGTAACAACCTGCTCTATAAAAATATTACATGAAATGGCCCTCCAGGCGAATGCTGCAAAAAAAAAGAACGTGCCAAAACAGACATTTTTTGGTCACCTTCCCTTACAAAAAGTGTAATAGCAGGCGATCAAAAAGGCGTATTTATCCCAAAATTGTACCAATCAAACCGTCATCTTGTCCCGCAAAAATGATACCCTACCTGAGACAATCTCCTGAAAAATAAAAAAAAAATATGGCTCTCTGAAAATGGCAACACAAAAAAAGATTTTATTCTGTTCAAAAATAAATCTAATGTGTAAAACTTTCCAAAAATAAAAAAGTTAGACATATTGGGTATCACAGTGTCCTTAACAACCTGCTCTATAAAAATATTACATGAGATGGCCCCCCAGGCGAATGCTGTAAAAAATTTTTTTTAAAAACTATGCCATAACAGCCATTTTTTTCACCTTGCCTCACAAAAAGTGTAATACCACACGATCAAAAAGGCGTATGTACCCCAAAATGGTACCAATCAAACTGTCATCTCGTCCCGCAAAAAATGAGCCCCCACATAAGACAATAACTCAAAAAAATAAAAATCAATGGCTCCCGCAAACCAATCCATCACAATCTGTGTTGTAAAATCCATATGGCGCTCCTTCTGTTCTGAGTCCTGCCATGTGCCCCCACAGCAGTTTACCACCACATATGGGGTGTTACCGTATTCAGGAGAAAATGGGGAACAAATTATGGGGTGCTTTTCTCCTGTTACCCTTTGTGAAAATGAAAAATTTGGGGCTAAAGCAACATTTTATTGGAAGAAATGAAACTTTTCATTTTCACAGCCAAGTGTTTCCAAATTCCGTAAAACGCTTAGGGGGTCAAAGTGGCCAGTACCCCCCTTAATATATTCGTTGAAGGGTGTAGTTTCCAAAATGGGGTCACTTTTTGAGGGTTTCCACTGTAGGTGTACGTCAGGGTCTCTCAATTACAAAATGCTGCCTAAAAACCATTCTAGCAAAATCTGCCTCCAAAATCCGTATGGCGCTCCTTTCCTTCTCACCACTGCCACTAACCCATAGAGACGTTTACCACCACATATGGGGTATTTCTGTAAACTGCAGGATCAGAGTAATGTATATTGAGGTTTGTTTGTTGTTAACCCTTGCTGTTTTGCAAGAAAAAAAATTATTAACATGAATAATCTACCAAAAAAGTGAAATTTTGAAATTTCACCTCCATTTTCCATTAATTCTTGTGGAACACCTCAAGGGTTAACAAAGTTTGTAACAGCAGTTTTTTTTATAATTTGAGGGGTGTAGTTTCTAAAATGGGATCATTTATGTGTGGTTTCATTACATAAGCCACTCAAAATCACTTTATATCTGAATTGGTGCTTAAAAAAATGGTTTTGGAAATTTTGTTGGAAATTTAAAAAATGGCTTCTAAACTTCTAAGCCCTCTAACGTCCCAAAAAAGTAAAATGACATTTATAAAATGATGCCAACATAAAGTATACATATGGGGAATGTAAAATAATAACTATTTTGTAGGTATTACTATGTATTTTGAAAGTAGAGAAATTGAAATTTTGAAATTTGCTAATTTTTCCAAATTTTTGCTAAATTTGGTATTTTTTTTATAAATAAAAATGAAATATTTTGCCACAAATTTACTACTATCGTGAAGCACAATATGTGACGAGAAAACAATCTTAGAATGGCCTGGATAAGTAAAAGCGTTCCACACATGTCTGATTTGCAAAAAACGGCCTGGGATTTGAGGTGAAAAGTGGCCCGGTACTGAAAGGCTTTAAGTATTCTGTTCTGCATGCTGACCTAGAATTATGTTATATTCCGTTATAACTACGTTATAATGAAACACTATAATGGAATTACTAATGCTGATGCATACCTGCCTTAAGTAGGGCTAAGTATAAGAAACAGTAACAAACGCCAGCTACTGCTCGGACCTCCGGGGCACGGATAGTGCAGGACTGCACTCACTCAGCGACAAATACGAACGATCTCCGGCCACCGGTGTTGGTAAACTCCATAAGGTTTATTTCTTCTCCATTAAAAAACAGTTGCAAAAAATGGTAGATACAGACAGGCCTTACATCACTCTGACGCGTTTCGGGTGCATCTTTTCAACACCCTTAGTCATAGAGTCACTGAATGACCACATCAGTCAGACTATATAGTGGAAAGGGTAGGAGGGACACACCCAATAGGTGTGTTCAGAATTAAACAATAGGAACCACTCCAAAATTAACTGTTTAACCACCAATAGAAGTCAGACTGTGTGTGTGAACAGGACCATAAAACATTACAAAAAATAAACACAGAATATACATAAAATTTAAAACCAATGTACACCGTCACAGCAATATTCATAACAATCTCCAAACAAGAATATTCAATAATATAAAATTAAATCCTGTTTTCTATTTAATCCATGGGGGATACACGATTTTAACTTGAACATCCAAAAGGCTTCGCGATTAAAAAGTCTCCTCTGTAGATCCCCGCCCCTCTCAGATAATGTCACTCTTTCGATGCCCTGCACTGCAATGTGACTGACATCTCCTCCATGTTGGTGTAAGATATGATGGGAAACTGCTGAAATATGGCGGAATGTATTTTTATTTTTATTATCTTCTCGGATTGCATCTGACAAATGCCGCCTGATCCTAATTTTTAAAGGGCCGGCTGTGCACCCTACATACTGGAGTCGGCAGGTTTTACAGGTAATCAGGTAGACTACACCCTGTGTGTTACAGTTAATATATTGTTTGTTCATGTAGGTTTGATTATCTGTACAAGATGTGAAGTCTTTAGATATGTGGATCACTGAGCAGCAGGTGCAGACATTGTGGCCACATTTATATGTGCCTTTATGTTGTAACCAGGTTTTGTTTTTTCCAGTGATGTTTTCTCTGAATAAACTAGGAGATAAAATATTGCCCAATGTCTTTACTCGTCTCGCTACACACTGAATTCCCTGTCCGACTATCTCAGCAAAGCCTGAGTCGAGTTGAAGGACTGACAAATGTTTGTTAATAATATGACATATTTTGTTATATTGTGGACTATATGGGGTTGAAAATACCGCTCTGTTTCTATCCTATGATCTCCCCTTGGGTGTGTCCACATCCCTGAGCAATTCAGTCCTCTCCCTCTGACCCACCAGTTTTAAGGCTCTGTTCACACTCCAGTCAGGATAACTGCGTCTTGTTAATCTCTGTGCTATGTCAGTGGATTCTTTTTGGTAATCCTGTTCACATACACAATTACGCTTTGCTCTGACTAGTTCACCCACAGGTATACTTTTAATTGTGTGTGCAGGATGGCATGATTTGCCATGTAATATAGTATTACCTGCTGTAATTTTTCTATAGGTGGATGTGATAATCCTCCCTGTGTCTGGTGAAGCTGTCAGTTTCAAATCAAGGAAAGAAATTTCCATAAGATCACAGTGATATGTAAAACGCAAATTTTTTGTGTTATTATTTATATATTTTATGAAGTCTGGTACGGTCGCTACATCTCCAACCCATATAAACAACAGGTCATCGATGTAGCGACCATACCAGTGCAGGTGGTCAATGAATGGATTATTGTCAGAGAACAAATATTGATGTTCCCACTGACACATGAAAATATTTGCGATCAATGGTGATACCTTCGCCCCCATAGACACACCAGATATTTGTAAATAGTGCGAATTGCAAAACATAAAATAATTATGTGTCAACAAATAGTGTATGACAGTGCATAAAAAATCCTGCAGAATTGGAGTGTAATCGCTATATGTTAACAAGAACCACTGTAATGCAGATATAGCCTGATTTTGGGGTATGGACGTGTATAGTGCCGTGACATCTGCAGTTACCCATAGAAACTCCTTTCCCCACCGGAGGTTGTGCATTGCTTGCAGTACATGCTTAGTATCTCGTATAAAACCAGGCATGGATCCAATCAATGGCTGGAGTAGGCTGTCAGCCCACTCAGACAGCCTTTCATTCAATGAATCCATGCCTGAGACTATAGGCCTGAGTGGGGGAGGAAAACAATTTTTGTGAACCTTAGGCAGGGCATGAAATATTGGAAGGACCGGATGTGCAGGGATCAAATATTCTGATTGTTTGAGAGTAATAACACCACTTTGTAAACCTTCTGCTACCAGTCTTTCCAATTCTCTTCTAAATATTGGTGTAGGATCTGACAATAGTTTTTTGTATGTGGACATATCTTGTAACATTAATAAAATTGTTTTTTGTACAGACCTGCATCCAAAACCACAATAACCCCCCCTTTGTCGGCTTGTTTTATAATTGTGTCATCCAGTTTACTCAACAAGGTCAGGGCATCTCTTTCCTTTCTAGAAAGATTGGAAATCTTTTTATTGGATTGGGACTTATTCACATAAGTATAAGAAATGCCCTATCTTTTGTGGTGGCATTTTTCTGAAATGTTATCTGGCTGGAAGATTGTTGCGTTATCTTTATGCTTTGAACTCAAAGTATCTTGAGCTGTATACTGGAAATACTTTTAGATAAATTTAAATATGAAACAAATTACTTAAAATTCATCATTTGATACCATTCAGGTACAAAAAAAAATTTGACCCAAATCGCAAACCAGTCTTTTTTAGAGATGAGCGAGTAGTGAAATATTCGAAAGTTCGAAATTCGATTCGAATAGACCGCAAAATTCGACTATTCGACCGAATATCGAATCCCATTAAAGTCTATGGGAAAAAAATGCTCGCCACTTGGAAATCTCAATTCGACCACTTGGAGGTCACCAAGTCCACCCTGAAACCTCAGAAAAGGATGCTAACACTGCTGGAATGCAACTGGGACAGCAGGGGAAGCATGTCTGGGTGCATATAACGCGCCCAAGTCGCACTAATTCGCCACTATCACAGCCTCTCAACAATACACTCCAAAGACAATGTAAACTCTCTGTAAAGTGAGACCATACAAGGAAACCTTCTTTCCTCTACATTGCCATGGACCCCAAGCCAAACTAGACAAAAAAGAAGATAAAATTCTGCACCCCTTAAAATCACGTTGCCTATGACAACCACAGATGGCATAGGCAAAGGGGAAAGCAAATAGACCCCACCCCTAATTGTCATTGTGTGTGTGTGTGAGATGTGGTCAGACATGTCTTCTTTAAAATGTAAAAACAACTCAAACACATGCAGAAGCCTTAAAATGCCCAAATTGTTGGCGCTTGAGATGTCAGTGACCCGACCTGGCCCAGTGTCATGTCTAGCAGGTAAAGCAGTGGGGATGTTGAGGGATGCGTAGGACCGCAAAAGACAGGAAGAAGCCGTGGGCTGGCCAGAGGCTCATGGAGAAGGCAGGCTAGAGCCCGCAGGGCCGCATTTCTTCCCTATAACAGGCCCCCACACAAAGCTCTCCCATCGAGGGCTCTTAGGTCCTTGTTGTGAAAATATTTTAATGAGTGCGCAAAGTTAGCTTGAGGTGAGCCCTCGAAAAAATTATATGGAGGCCCAAGAGGTGAGACCTCTTAAAAATTGTATTAAGGCCCAAGAGGTGAGCCATAATAAAAATTGTTTGTAGGCCCAAGAGGTGAGACGTCTTAAAAATTATGTGGCGGCCCAAGAGGTGAGACCTCTTAAAAATTTTGTGGAGGCCCAAGAGGTGAGACCTCTTAAAAATTATGTGGAGGCCCAAGAGGTTAGACCTCTTAAAAATTATGTGGAGGCCCAAGAGGTGAAACCTCGATAAAATTATGTGGAGGCCCAAGAGGTGAGACCTCGATAAAATTATGTGGAGTCTAAAGAGGTGAGACCTCTTAAAAATTATGTGGAGGCCCAAGAGGTGAGACCTCTTAAAAATTATGTGGAGGCCCAAGAGGTGAGACCTCTTAAAAATTATGTGGAGGCCCATGAGGTGAGACCTCGATAAAATTATGTGGAGGCCCAAGAGGTGAGACCTCGATAAAATTATGTGGAGGCCAAAGAGGTGAGACCTCTTAAAAATTATGTGGCGGCCCAAGAGGTGAGACCTCTTAAAAATTTTGTGGAGGCCCAAGAGGTGAGACCTCTTAAAAATTATGTGGAGGCCCAAGAGGTGAGACCTCTTAAAATTATGTGGAGGCCCAAGAGGTGAGACCTCTTAAAAATTATGTGGAGGCCCAAGAGGTGAGACCTCTTAAAAAAGGTGAACCTTAAAATTATGTGGAGGCCCATGAGGTGAGACCTCGATAAAATTATGTGGAGGCCCAAGAGGTGAGACCTCGATAAAATTATGTGGAGGCCCAAGAGGTGAGACCTCGATAAAATTATGTGGAGGCCCAAGAGGTGAGACCTCTTAAAAATTATGTGGCGGCCCAAGAGGTGAGACCTCTTAAAAATTTTGTGGAGGCCCAAGAGGTGAGCCATAAATATATAAATTTTTTTATTTACGGAGCAATTCTACGGCGGTTAAGGAGGAGGAGGAGGAGGAGGTGGAGGAGGAAATGGCACTTCATACAGATGGCACTTCACTTTTGGCTGCTTTCCACTGTTGGAGAAGCAAAGTCCGGGTCAATCCACTTGCTGTTCATTTTTATTAGCGTCAGCCTGTCGGCACTGCTTATCGGTTATAATGCCCCCGGCTGCGCTGAACACCCTTTCTGAGAGCACGCTGGCGGCAGGGCAGGCAAGCACCTCCAAGGCGTACAGGGACAGTTCCAGCCACGTGTCCAACTTGGAGACCCAGTAAGTGTAGGACGCCGAGGGATCGGGGAGGACAGGGGTACGGTCTGCCAGGTACTCCCGCAACATCCGCCGATACTTGTCCCTCCTGCTGATAGCGGGCCCCGCAGTGATGGAAGTTGCACGAGGGGGTGCCATGAACGTGTCCCACACCTTGGAGAGTGTTCCCCTGGTGGCTGTGGGCCTGATCGATGTTGTGGGACTCTGGGAGACCCTCTCCTCTCTGCCGCCAGCGATGGTGGGTGGGAAAATCTCCATCATGTTCTGCACGAGTTCCCTCTGGTATTCCAGCAATCGATTCGTCCTCTCCTCTACCGGAATAAAAGAGGAGACGTTATCTTTATACCGGGGGTCCAGGATTGCGAAGACCCAGTACAGTTTGTTCTCCACTATCCGGACAACACGTGTGTCCCGGGAAAAGCAGCCCAGCATGAAGTCAGCCATGTGTGCCAGACTCTGAATAGGCATGACCTCACTGCCCCCACCAGAAGGATCACTTGCCATTTCCTCCTCTTCCTCTTCCGCCTCCTCTCCGCCCCATCCGCGCTGAACCAATGGGACGCACACAGCCTGACTGCTACCCTCGCCGCCAGCATCCTCCTCCTCTTCCACAGCCACCTCCACGTCGTCCTCCTCCTCCTCATCCTCCTCCTCCTCCTGCAACTGCCACCGTGAAGCAGACAAAAGTGTGGTCTGACTGTGTAGCTCCGTTGCGTCTCCTCCTACCCCCGTCTCCTCTGCGTGCAATGCGTTCTCCCTTATTGCGATGAGTGATTCTTTAAGGACGCATAGGAGCGGGATGGTTACGCTCACTATAGCGTCCTCGCTGCTGACCTTCTTGGTGGACTCCTCAAAGATACGCAGTACATCGCATATGTCTGCCATCCATGGCCACTCGTGGTTGGCAAACTGAGGGAGCTGAGTTGGAGGCACGCGTGGATTCATAATCTGGTACTCCATCAATGCTCTCTGCTGCTCACACACCCTGGCCAACATGGAATAGGTGGAATTCCAGCGAGTCGGCAGGTCGCACAACAGCCGATGTTCAGGCAAATGGAGGCGTTGCTGGAGTTTTTTTAAGCTAGCAGCAGCTACAGTTGACTTCCGAAAGTGAGCGCACAAGCGCCGCACTTTCACCAGTAGCTCTGCCAGGTTGGGGTAAGTCTTTAGAAATTTTTGGACTACCAGATTAAAAACGTGGGCCAGGCATGGTACGTGATTGAGTTCGGCAAGCTCCAGAGCCGCCACCAGGTTACGGCCGTTATCGCACACGACCATGCCTGGTCCTAGCTGCAGCGGCGACAGCCACATCTCCGTCTGCTGCAATATGGCGTCCCTCACCTCTGGGGCGCTGTGCTTCCTGTCGCCCAAGCTGATGAGCTTAAGCACCGCCTGCTGACGTCTCCCCGCGCCAGTGCTGCAACGCTTCCAGCTAGCGGCTGAGGGCGATGTTAAGGCAGAGGAGGAGGAGGAGGAGGGGGGTTTATCAGAACCCATGCTGGCAATCTTGGGCGGGGGTGGTAGGTAGGCCGTCTCTGTTTGCGACCCCGTCCCCGCTTCCACTACATTCACCCAGTGTGCCGTCAAAGAGATGTATCGTCCCTGGCCGCAAGCGCTTGTCCACGAGTCGGTGGTCAAGTGGACCTTTGCGCTGACTGCGTACCTCAGGGCCCGCCTGATGTTACGCGACACGTGCTGGTGCAGGGCGGGGACGGCACTCCGGGAAAAGTAGTGGTGGCTGGGGACGGAATAGCAAGGTGCGGCAGCCGCCATCAGGTCGCGGAAGGCCTGCGTCTCCACAAGCCTAAACGGCAACATCTCCAGGGCCAGCAGTTTGGAGATGTGGCAGTTTAAGGCTTGGGCTTGGGGGTGACTCGAGGCGTACTTCCGCCTGCGGTCGAACGCCTGCGAGATGGACAGTTGTTGGGACGAGGAGTGTGAAGGTGCAGGCGAAGAGGCGGGGGAAGGGGAGGCTGAAGGAGAAGGCCCCAAAGTAGCCGAGGCAGAGGCAGATGTGGAGGTGTCCTGGCTGGAGGGCTGGAGGTCTGGACCGCAGTGGCAGCACACAAAGGGGAAGAGGCAGTGGCAGCAAGACCGGGCGCAGGTTGTATTGCGTTTGCTCTCTCCCACTCAGCCCAGTGCTTGACTTCCAAGTGACGCCGCATGCCTGAGGTGGTCAGATTGCTCTTCTCAGAGCCCCTACTCAGTTTTGAGTGGCAGAGTGTGCAAACCGCGCTCAGTTTGTCATCCGCACAAACATTAAAAAATCTCCACACCACAGAAGTACGAGGCCTCGATGGGGGAGCTTCGCGCGACTGCCCGCTGCCGGGAACAGCTTCGGCCCTGCTGGCTGTGGCCTCACTTCTCTGTCTGGACTGTCCTCTGCCTGTGGACATCCCTCTGCCTGTGGACATCCCTCGGCCTGTGGACATCCCTCTGCCTCTGGACATCCCTCTGCCTCTGGACATCCCTCTGCCTCTTGCTGCCTTTTTCGGTGCTGCGCAGACCACCACCTCTCCACTGCTTTCCCCGCTGGACATCACCCCTGGCCAAGTGGGGTCGGTCATTTCGTCATCCACCACCTCCTTCCTTCCTCACTCTGCTCCTCCTCCTGCCCACTGGACATTCCAACAGCCTCCCTTGATGGCAACTGCGTCTCATCATCATCATCGCTCATGATAACAGATGCTGGTTCAGGGTCCACATCAGCAGGAGATGGCGAATACTCAAGTGTTTGGGCATCACTACAAACAAATTCCTCTGCTAGCTCCTGGGATTCTTCCGGCACATCTGAAAAAGGACCCGAAAAGAGCTCCTGGGAGGGGTCAATGGTGGGATGACTCTGTTGGCCAGGTGTGGAGGAAGGAGGGTCAGAGTGAGACTGTGTGGATGACTGGCTGGTGGACAACTGTGTGGAAGCGCTATCGGCTATCCATTGCACCACCTGTTCAACCTGCTCAGGCCTCAACAGCGGTGTAACCCGCCCCCTGCTTAACTGTCCCATAAAGGCAGGGATTCTGGATGAGTGGGATCCTGGCTGCCCCTCACCAGCACGCATTGTATCCCCACTGGCTTCAACAAGGCCCCCAACCGCATTTCCGCGTCCCCGTCCTCGTCCATGTCCTATTCCGCTAGCCCCTTTCCGCATTTTATTTTTTTTTTGGTTACAATATTTTGCCTTCACAGCCGTGTACTAACAGATCAGACGGTGTGTATTAACACCAGGTATATACAATTATTTTGCAAGAGAACGCACAGTACAGTTGCCAATAAAAGGCCTATATATTTTATATTTCAAGGTACACAGCCGTGTACTAACTGTTCAGACGGTGTGTATTAACACCAGGTATGTGAAATTATTTTGCAAGAGAACGCACAGTACAGTTGCCAATAAAAGGCCTATATATCTTATATTTCAAGGTACACAGCCGTGTACTAACTGTTCAGACGGTGTGTATTAACACCAGGTATGTGAAATTATTTTGCAAGAGAACGCACAGTACAGTTGCCAATGAAAAGGCTATATATTTTATATTTCAAGGTACACAGCCGTGTACTAACTGTTCAGACGGTGTGTATTAACACCAGGTATGTGAAATTATTTTGCAAGAGAACGCACAGTACAGTTGCCAATGAAAAGGCCTATATATTTTATATTTCAAGGTACACAGCCGTGTACTAACTGTTCAGACGGTGTGTATTAACACCAGGTATGTGAAATTATTTTGCAAGAGAACGCACAGTACAGTTGCCAATGAAAAGGCCTATATATTTTATATTTCAAGGTACACAGCCGTGTACTAACTGTTCAGACGGTGTGTATTAACACCAGGTATATACAATTATTTTGCAAGAGAACGCACAGTACAGTTGCCAATGAAAAGGCCTATATATTTTATATTTCAAGGTACACAGCCGTGTACTAACTGTTCAGACGGTGTGTATTAACACCAGGTATGTGAAATTATTTTGCAAGAGAACGCACAGTACAGTTGCCAATGAAAAGGCCTATATATTTTATATTTCAAGGTACACAGCCGTGTACTAACTGTTCAGACGGTGTGTATTAACACCAGGTATGTGAAATTATTTTGCAAGAGAACGCACAGTACAGTTGCCAATGAAAAGGCCTATATATTTTATATTTCAAGGTACACAGCCGTGTACTAACTGTTCAGACGGTGTGTATTAACACCAGGTATGTGAAATTATTTTGCAAGAGAACGCACAGTACAGTTGCCAATGAAAAGGCCTATATATTTTATATTTCAAGGTACACAGCCGTGTACTAACTGTTCAGACGGTGTGTATTAACACCAGGTATGTGAAATTATTTTGCAAGAGAACGCACAGTACAGTTGCCAATGAAAAGGCCTATATATTTTATATTTCAAGGTACACAGCCGTGTACTAACTGTTCAGACGGTGTGTATTAACACCAGGTATGTGAAATTATTTTGCAAGAGAACGCACAGTACAGTTGCCAATGAAAAGGCCTATATATTTTATATTTCAAGGTACACAGCCGTGTACTAACTGTTCAGACGGTGTGTATTAACACCAGGTATGTGAAATTATTTTGCAAGAGAACGCACAGTACAGTTGCCAATGAAAAGGCCTATATATTTATATTTCAAGGTACACAGCCGTGTACTAACTGTTCAGACGGTGTGTATTAACACCAGGTATGTGAAATTATTTTGCAAGAGAACGCACAGTACAGTTGCCAATGAAAAGGCCTATATATTTTATATTTCAAGGTACACAGCCGTGTACTAACTGTTCAGACGGTGTGTATTAACACCAGGTATGTGAAATTATTTTGCAAGAGAACGCACAGTACAGTTGCCAATGAAAAGGCCTATATATTTTATATTTCAAGGTACACAGCCGTGTACTAACTGTTCAGACGGTGTGTATTAACACCAGGTATGTGAAATTATTTTGCAAGAGAACGCACAGTACAGTTGCCAATGAAAAGGCCTATATATTTTATATTTCAAGGTACACAGCCGTGTACTAACTGTTCAGACGGTGTGTATTAACACCAGGTATGTGAAATTATTTTGCAAGAGAACGCACAGTACAGTTGCCAATGAAAAGGCCTATATATTTTATATTTCAAGGTACACAGCCGTGTACTAACTGTTCAGACGGTGTGTATTAACACCAGGTATGCGAAATTATTTTGCAAGAGAACGCACAGTACAGTTGCCAATGAAAAGGCCTATATATTTTATATTTCAAGGTACACAGCCGTGTACTAACTGTTCAGACGGTGTGTATTAACACCAGGTATGTGAAATTATTTTGCAAGAGAACGCACAGTACAGTTGCCAATGAAAAGGCCTATATATTTTATATTTCAAGGTACACAGCCGTGTTACTAACTGTTCAGACGGTGTGTATTAACACCAGGTATGTGAAATTATTTTGCAAGAGAACGCACAGTACAGTTGCCAATGAAAAGGCCTATATATTTTATATTTCAAGGTACACAGCCGTGTACTAACTGTTCAGACGGTGTGTATTAACACCAGGTATGTGAAATTATTTTGCAAGAGAACGCACAGTACAGTTGCCAATGAAAAGGCCTATATATTTTATATTTCAAGGTACACAGCCGTGTACTAACTGTTCAGACGGTGTGTATTAACACCAGGTATGTGAAATTATTTTGCAAGAGAACGCACAGTACAGTTGCCAATGAAAAGGCCTATATTTTTTTATATTTCAAGGTACACAGCCGTGTACTAACTGTTCAGACGGTGTGTATTAACACCAGGTATGTGAAATTATTTTGCAAGAGAACGCACAGTACAGTTGCCAATGAAAAGGCCTATATATTTTATATTTCAAGGTACACAGCCGTGTACTAACTGTTCAGACGGTGTGTATTAACACCAGGTATGTGAAATTATTTTGCAAGAGAACGCACAGTACAGTTGCCAATGAAAGGCCTATATATTTTATTTTCAAGGTACACAGCCGTGTACTAACTGTTCAGACGGTGTGTATTAACACCAGGTATGTGAAATTATTTTGCAAGAGAACGCACAGTACAGTTTGCAATGAAAGGCCTATATATTTTTATATTTCAAGGTACACAGCCGTGTACTAACTGTTCAGACGGTGTGTATTAAACACCAGGTATGTGAAATTATTTTGCAAGAGAACGCACAGTACAGTTGCCAATGAAAAGGCCTATATATTTTATATTTCAAGGTACACAGCCGTGTACTAATCTAGTTCAGACGCTGTGTGGTATTAACACCAGGTATATGTGAAATTATTTTGTCAAGAGAACTGCACGTACAGGTTGCCAATGAAAAGGCCTATATATTTTATATTTCAAGGTACACAGCCCGCTGTACTAACTGTTCAAGTACGGTGTGTATAACACCAGGTATGTGAAATTATTTTAGCAAGAGAACGCA
>ONZH01000718.1:0-41259 GCA_900303285.1 Rhinella marina | reverse complement strand
CCCTACAGGCCCTCTCTTCAAACAATTTTCCGGAGGTCCACCTACAGGCCCTCTCTCCAAACAATTTTTTCCGGAGGTCCACCTACAGGCCCTCTCTCCAAACAATTTTTCCGGAGGTCCACCTACAGGCCCGTTTTCCAAACAATTTTTCCGGAGGTCCACCTACAGGCCCTCTCTCCAAACAATTTTTCCGGAGGTCCACCTACAGGCCCTCTCTCCAGTTCCAGTTTCCAGTTTTATTTGCGCAAACTGCGTAAATTTTTTTTTTTGGGGATAGGTGTGAAAAATAATATTACCTGCGTATCTATATTGCCCAACATTGGGTACGGTAGCAACAAGAAGACCAAACACATGCTGCCCACAGGGTTCCGCAAATTCCTGGTCCACAATGTCAAGGAGCTTGAGGTTCTGTTGATGAGCAACAAGTCCTTCTGTGCAGAAATCGCCCACAACGTCTCCTCAAAGAACCGAAAGACCATTGTGGAGAGAGCGGCACAGCTCGCCATCAAAGTGACGAACCCCAACGCCAGACTGCGCAGCGAAGATAACGAATAAATATCTCTGTGGTTATTTGTGCTAAATAAAAGTTAAATAAACACACAGAAAAAAAAATTGATCTGTTCCTGTGCCTGATCCACCCAAGTTGAATCTGTCCCATCATGAGAAAGTGGGTCACCATTACCGTGTCCCTGAAAATTGCCTTGGGGTCATCGCCAGACTATTTTTATGAAAGGCCATGGGGTTCTATACACACAGTGCTGACGGAAGCCCATCAGCCTTTCTAAACACAATTGAATCTGTCCCATTATGAGAAAGTCCCCCCAAGGAGTCCCCACTGTAACTTGCTTCACTTTCAACTACCTCACCCCCCGACACCTGTGTCTCGCCATTGTCCACCACCTCCTCAGACAACACTGGTAAATCCCCACTGTCAGCACACGGAGACTGCAAAAGGTCTTGCGAATTGGGGCAGAGAATGTTCTGGGGTAGCACATCAGAGAAGGGGTGACTATGGGGTTCCAGGGAGTACGTGACCACATGCAATCTCCATCTAAAAAGTCATAGTGAGGCTCACCACCATGCTTTACACTGCAATCTTATTACTGAGGCTCACCACCATGCTTTACACTGCAATCTTATTGAAAGACAGACAATCAGGGGTTCACCGCCAGGTTGTCAGGCAGCATTTTTAAGAGGGTCACCATTACCGTGTCCCTGAAAATTGCCTTGGGGTCATCCCCAGACTATTGGCCAGATTTAGAAAAAATGGTGCAATTAGGGAGCCTCAGAGGCATCCCTACATGCTGCCCCTGCTGTTTCCTGTCCATTTCCGTGGTGTTTCCATCATTTTCTGAGGTTTCCAGGTTTTCACCCAGCCTTCCCTAGGCAGAGCCCCGGTCCCCTGCAAAAAATGCTCGAGTCTCCCATTGACTTCAATGGGGTTCGTTATTCGAAACGAGCACCCGAGCATCGGGAAAAGTTCGACTCGAATAACGAGCACCCGAGCATTTTAGTGCTTGCTCATCTCTAGTCTGGATCTTTAGGCTGATTTAAGCAATCCTTTTAAATGTACAACTGGGAAAGAGTCTCTGCAGAAGGGAATTTCATGCTTTCCATATATTGAAAATGAAACATTACAGTGTAAAATACCACCTGTGAGGGAGGTGGGTAGGGGATTTGTTATTGAGTTGTTACTGTTAATGATTTATTCTGAGTACTACTACCTATATTATTCGTGACACCTGTGAGGGAGGTGGGTAGGGGATTTGTTATTGAGTTGTTACTGTTAATGATTTATTCTGAGTACTACTACCTGTATTATTCGTGACAAAAAAAAGCTTTTTCTGTAATGCAATGCATTAAAAAACTTGTTTGAAAAAAAAATGTGCAATTGCTCAGCAGCAGAATGCCGTCTTTCTGTTCTTGCAGGTGGTTGGTTTTGTAATGCAGAACTTCTAGAATGAGGTGCTGAAGCAGGGAGGCACAAGCAGTGTGCCCAGCCCCTCACTCACTCAAAGCTTTCCTGGTCAAAGTCAAAGTGTAAAATCGTGTTCTGTCAGACACTGTATAGACCAATCCACCCTCATCAACAGCTCAACACTGAATTCTGTTTGCTTGTTTTCTACAGGCATCTTCCTGCCTGCTGGCACTCCTGATTGGCTGATGAGGTTGTGTTTCTGCCTATGAGCCAATCAGGGCAAGCCTTCCCCTCTCCATTTCCTCCCAGGGTCATGTGAGCATTGTGGTTTTGGCCACCTATATGTTAGAACAGTGCATCTGCCAGGACCTATGATGACATCATCTTCAGCATCACAGGTCCTGCAGGATCTAGCAAAGGAACTGCACCAAGAATGGTGTAGTTCCCAGGTTAGAAAGGTATGACATCATCACAGGTCCTTTAACCCCTAACAGCAAAGATTAGAAGTGAACAATGAACTCTGCATTGATCCATTGAGACTGGAATGGAGTATTAAGAGGAGGCCCTCCACTTTTCTCTTCATTTGACCCCCCTCCCCCCACCATGCCCTGTTTTTACTCATTGCTCACTCATGTATAATACTGCAGACAGTAACAATGACCACTACCTCATGTACCTCACACACAGTGATCATAATATATAACTAAGTATTTCTGTACACACTACAACTATTATACCTTGTATATTTCACATCAGTACACTTCTGTATATATATACAGTATATATATATATATATATATATATATATATATATACTGCATATTTTGCAATTTTACATACAGTACAGAACAAATGTTTGGACACACCTTCTCATTCAAAGAGTTTTCTGTATTTTCATGACTATGAAAATTGTAGATTCACACTGAAGGCATCACAACTATGAATTAACACATGTGGAATTATATACTTAACAAAAAAGTGTGAAACAACTGAAAATATGCCTTATATTCTAGATTCTTCAAAGTAGCCACCTTTTGCTTTGATTACTGCTTTGCACACTCTTGGCATTCTCTTGATGAGCTTCAAGAGGTAGTCACCTGAAATGGTTTTCACTTCATAGGTATGCCCTGTCAGGCTCAATAAGTGGGATTTCTTGCCTTATAAATGGGGTTGTGTTGGGCAGAAGTCAGGTGGATACACAGCTGATAGTCCTACTGAATAGAGTGTTAGAATTTGTATTATGGCAAGAAAAAAGCAGCTAAGTAAAGAAAAAGGAGTGGCCATCATTACTTTAAGAAATGAAGGTCAGTCAGTCCAAAAAATTGGGAAAACTTTGAAAGTGTCCCAAAGTGCAGTCGCAAAAACCATCAAGTGCTACAAAGAAACTGGCTCACATGAGGACTGCCCCAGGAAATGAAGACCAAGAGCCACCTCTGCTGCTGAGGATAAGTTCATCCGAGTCACCAGCCTCAGAAATCGCAGGTTAACAGCAGCTCAGATTAGAGACCAGGTCAATGCCACACAGAGTTCTAGCAGCAGACACATCTCTACAACAACTGTTAAGAGGAGACTGTGTGCAGCAGGCCTTCATGGTAAAATAGCTGCTAGGAAACCACTGCTAAGGATAGGCAACACGCAGAAGAGACTTGTTTTGGCTAAAGAACACAAGGAATGGACATTAGACCAGTGGAAATCTGTGCTTTGGTCTGATGAGTCCAAATTTGAGATCTTTGGTTCCAATCACCGTGTCTTTGTGCGACGCAGAAAAGGTGAACGGATGGACTCTACATGCCTGGTTCCCACCGTGAAGCATGGAGGAGAAGGTGTGATGGTGTGGGGGTGCTTTGCTGGTGACACTGTTGGGCATTTATTCAAAATTTAAGGCATACTGAACCAGCATGGCTACCACAGCATCTTGCAGCGGCATACTATTCCATCCAGTTTGCATTTAGTTGGACCATCATTTATTTATCAACAGGACAATGACCCCAAACACACCTCCAGGCTGTGTAAGGGCTATTTGACCAAGAAGGAGAGTGATGGGGTGCTACGCCTCCACAGTCACCAGACCTGAACCCAATCGAGATGGTTTGGGGTGAGCTGGACCGAAGAGTGAAGGTAAAAGGGCCAACAAGTGCTAAGCATCTCTGGGAACTCCTTCAAGACTGTTGGAATACCATTTCAGGTGACTACCTCTTAAAGCTCATCAAGAGAATGCCAAGAGTGTGCAAAGCAGTAATCAAAGCAAAAGGTGGCTACTTTGAAGAACCTAGAATACAAGACATATTTTCAGTTGTTTCCCATTTTTTGTTAAGTATATAATTCCACATGTGTTAATTCATAGTTTTGATGCCTTCAGTGTGAATCTACAATGTTCATAGTCTTTTGGTCTGTACTGTATAATTATATGCAGTATGTACAGATATATAGTATATACAGCAGTGTACTGATATATGAGGTATAAATTACACCTCATACACTGTTGTATATACTATATATCTACTATAACCACTGCATTTATTATATGTATAAGTGTTTATTATACTTGCAATGTGTGTGTATATATATATATATATATATATATATATAATAAAAATAGGCAGCACTCTCAAAGTAAAATGAAAAGCAGAGGAACTTTATTCACCCATGTGTAGGACGCGACGTTTCGGCTCAGACTGAGCCTTTCTCAAGCAACAACTGATAGTGTGAATCACATATTTATGCAAAAAGTGCAGGTGCTCAAAATCACATGACTCAATTAGTGACATGATAAATAATCAAATACAAATACACAATTTCATGATATAGGTGTAAAATTCATATAAAAAAACTCAAGTGACATATGTCTCATACATAGTGCCAAAGTTGATATAAAAAGTGATATTCATGATTCCCATTGGTGCATAATAATAAAACTCATTAATTATAAAGGTATATTGTACAGCTGTATATAATTCATATAATGATTCTACCAGGGGGTAAGGGGGTGAAATCATGATCCATGTGAGGACGCCCAGCCTGGTTGGCGTCTGGTATCGTCCACTGCGCATAACATTGCAAATAACAAAATAACGGAGCGCTGTATGCACAATGCGCATGTCAAACATGCGCAGTGCTAGCCAAGAAATCATGCCCTCCATATTGAAACAGATATAGTGCCCAAACATTAAGTGTATAGCGGTCCCGATGTTATTATATATTCAGACCGCAACATCCAAACACCCCAATGTCAGAATAAGGCACACGCACCCCTTTCCAGTGATAACCGGATCAGTAACTCACGCTACATACGCGGTTCAACTATTTTTTATTTCAGGACCATTTTTTCATGCAATGCAAGGGCATGGCCATGGGGTCTAATATGGCGCCAACCTACGCCAATATATATATGCGCCATTTGGAGGAGGACCTTGTCTATGTGTCCCACCACTTCTCGCATGTTGCGGCATGGTGGCGATACATAGACGATGTCTTCCTCCTATGGCATGGCACACTGGCGGATTTACAATGTTCCCATGAATTTCTGAATGGCATAGACCCTGATGTAAAATTTACCTTGGTGTACTCAGAACAACATGTACAATTTCTTGATACTAATGTAATGCTGGATGGTCATAGGTTAAAAACTGAGCTTTATGTGAAGCCCATTCCTTGTTGCACTATAGCAGTAGGCACCCTAGGAGTATGGTGAGGAGTCTACCTAAGAGCCAATTCCTAAGAGCCAAACGTATTGTGTCAGAACCTGCACAACTTCCCATGACTTTAGGTACTATGGCCCACAAATTTGTTACACGAGGTTATCCAAAAGGGCTGGTAGGACAACAATTAAAAGAGGTTTTGCCTTTGGACAGATCAGCCATATTGAGACCGCGAGAGCATAAATCCGTACAGAGGAGGTTATACTTTGTGTCCACTTTCTCTGAACAATCCGCATACATTAGTAACATTATAAGACGACATTGGCCAATGTTACATGGTTGTCATAGGGAGGTCCCTGAATATGCCACTCCCCCCGTCTTCTCATATAGCAGATCCCGTAGCTTGGGGGATCAACTGGTTCACTCTGATCTGCTGCCCACCAAGCGACTCACACAGTCTTTTTTAGCACCAAGGAAGACAGGGTGTTTCCCCTGCTTGTCATGTGTGAACTGCCGCCTGATGTTAAAAGGCACGCAGTTCGCACATCCCGGCAGTAGTGAAACTTACAACATCAGATATTTCCTGACGTGTAATACGGATTATGTTATATACCATTTGTCATGTCCCTGCAATAAGTGGTATGTAGGTGAAACCACTTTGGATCTTAAGACTAGACTCAATCACCACAGATACACGATCCGGAAAAAGCGTCTTAACTTACCGTTATCTAGACATTTTATGGAATGTAAACACGGTGAGCACCAGTTACAGTTCAGGATCATTGATCATGTACCACCACTGAGACGTGGTGGGGACAGAGCCAAAATATTACTCCGCAAGGAATTACAATGGATCCGCAAACTTAACACATTGACCCCCAATGGTTTAAATGTAGATTATAAATTAAGTGTATTATGGTAGATGCCCCCGTTTTAACAGTTGCTGGTATAGCTGCGATGCCTCCAGTTGTGTATTGTGGTTTTACGATTGATAGTTATACTGTATTATATGTGTAAAACAATTTGTACAAGTACGATTTATTAATTGTCATTTCTCCTGTTTCTGTAGATAATGGATCCTGGTGGGAAGGAGGATGAAATCCATGTTGGGATATTGATGTACTGAAGATTGGCTCTGGAACATCCATTGCGTACATTGATACATTTATTATAATATGTGCCCTTAATATATATGTTTCTTTTAGTATGATCATACACTCCTGTCAGATTAAAAGCACCCATTTATATACTTATATACTCTAGCCACTTTTGGGTCTGGATTTTGGTGTGGTAATTATGGTGAATGGGGTGGATATGATATCCGGGTTGCTCCTGGCAACCCCGGGTCAAAATCCTCTCCCATGTAGCGGGTTGGAGTCTCCCAATTCTGGTAGCTCCTCCCCTGCTCCCATATATCATTCACACCATGCCGGTACCATTGGCAACCATGATGTATGACTCCGCGTATGTAGCGTGAGTTACTGATCCGGTTATCACTGGAAAGGGGTGCGTGTGCCTTATTCTGACATTGGGGTGTTTGGATGTTGCGGTCTGAATATATAATAACATCGGGACCGCTATACACTTAATGTTTGGGCACTATATCTGTTTCAATATGGAGGGCATGATTTCTTGGCTAGCACTGCGCATGTTTGACATGCGCATTGTGCATACAGCGCTCCGTTATTTTGTTTTTTTTGCAATGTTATGCGCAGTGGACGATACCAGAGGCCAACCAGGCTGGGCGTCCTCACATGGATCATGATTTCACCCCCTTACGCCCTGGTAGGATCATTATATGAATTATATACAGCTGTACAATATGCTTTTATAATTAATGAGTTTTATTATTATGCACCAATGGGAATCATGAATATCACTTTTTATATCAACTTTGGCACTAACTATGTATGAGACATATGTCACTTGAGTTTTTTTTATATGAATTTTACACTTATATCATGAAATTGTGTATTTGTATTTGATTATTTATCATGTCACTAATTGAGTCATGTGATTTTGAGCACCTGCACTTTTTGCATAAATATGTGATTCACACTATCAGTTGTTGCTTGAGAAAGGCTCAGTCTGAGCCGAAACATCGCATCCTACACATGGGTGAATAAAGTTCCTCTGCTTTTCATTTTACTTTGAGAGTGCTGCCTATTTTTATGTTTTTTATTGAACTGATCTTTGTCAGATCTGCAGGCATTGCACCTTACCATTCATATAGTGCTGCCGAGATTTTTCTGTGTGCTATATATATATATATATATATATATATATATATATATACACATATACAGCAGTGTACAGATATGTGAGGTACAAGGTATAATAGATGCAGTGTGTCTAGGCATATAGTATATTTAGCAGAGTACTGATATGTGAGGTACGAGGTATAATAAATGCAGTGTGTACAGATATAAAGTAATACAGCAGTGTACTGATATGTGAGGCACAAGCTGTTATTTATACCTCTTACTGTACCTGTCAATACACTGCTGTACATACTACTGTATATATGTACCAGTACACACTGCATCTATTATACCTCACATATTAGTACACTGCTGTATATACTATGCTATATACTGGTACACACTGCATCTATTATACGTCTTTTGTTTGCCAGGGCTGTTTTGTAATCCCAGTCCGGCCCTGATGGCACACAGTATAACACTCAGCAGCAAGCAAAGTTCATGGAGCAAAGGGAGAGGCCAGGAATGGGATGTGGTATAAATGGGGCATGGGGACACAATTTAGATACTTGCTATGGGGCCCCATGATTTCTATGTACGCCCCTGCATGGTTGCAATGCAAAAGCAAACAAGGACTACAAATAGCATCATAAGGACACCAATGTCACCATTCTGGAGACATTCTGGAGAGGTGATGGCGCCAATAAGTGACTTCACAGATTCTTTAAGTGGTGAGAAAACCTAATCCTGTCTTCAGTTCTTGCCTTGACATGGAAAATATATACATGTGCAACTGAGGAGGAATATGACAGCATCATTGCCGGAGAAATGGGCAAAGGGTCAAAGATGAAAAAGAGGTAAAAATTGCAGCTCATTCTCAATATTGACACCTACCTAGATCCAAGATTTAAGGAGTCGTCTTTGTCTATGGAAGATGATGTGAAGGAAGAGCTTCTGCAGAGGGTTTCTGTTGTTCAGATACCAGAAGGAGCAGAACAGAAAGAGGAAGAACATGCAGTGGCACAAGCAGCACATAAAAAAAACTGATATGAAAAGCTTGTTGTCTAACATCATGACATAGAAAAGGGGCTCGGCAGGATGTTCTGTGGGTACAACTGAGAAAGATATATCATGTCACAAGCCTGTCAAGCACATTTTGCTAAAGCAAATCTATCAATCCCTGCCTCTAATTGTGCATTAGTAACATAGTAACATAGTTTATACGGCTGAAAAAAAGACATCTGTCCATCCAGTTCGGCCTGTTTTCCTACAAGTTGAAGAACCTTAAACAGTGAAAGAAATTCCCAAGTGTGTAAATTTCCCAGAACAAGAAAGAGGAAAGGCTGGCTCTCATAGGCAACTGTCAGTGTGAAACTGACAGTTTCAATGTAGTATAATACAGCATGTATTGTATTGCATTGGAATAGGGTTTAGACACCCAAAAGTTGAAGTATCATAGGGGACAAAAAAGGAAATAAAAAGTATTTTATAAAAAAAATAATAAAAGTTTCCAGTAAAAAGAAAGTTCCCCTTTTACCTCATCAAGCCATTTTTTTAAATAAAAAAAATAGACATATTAATTATTGCTGTGTCTGTAATGACTAGCTCCATAAAATTATCACATGATCTACCCCATTAGGTGAACATCTTAAAAACAATGCCAAAACAGCCAATTTTTGACCACCTTGCCTCACAAAAAGTATAATACTGAGTGATCAAAAAGTACTATGTACCTCAAAATCGTACCAATAAAAACATCAACTCATCCCACAAAAAAGAGCCTGCACACAGGC
Organism: Rhinella marina; assembly: GCA_900303285.1. NCBI lineage: Eukaryota > Metazoa > Chordata > Amphibia > Anura > Bufonidae > Rhinella > Rhinella marina. Next base: position 31,709 of record ONZH01000718.1, on the reverse strand, counting down.
CAAATGGTGATATTTCTCTTCTGAACCCTGCAGCATACCCAAACAGCAGTTTATGTTCACATTTATGGTATTTCTGCACCAAGTAAAACCCACCTAACAGTTTAAGGCTGTGGTGTCTCAGATGGTACGCGCTGGGCACAACACAATGGGCACTAAAATGCCCTATCTGTGAAAAACTTTTGCAGTCTCCTGTTTATTAATTTCTGGAAAACACCTGTGGCCTCAAAATGCTCACTTAGCCCCTTAATAAATACCTTGGGAATGTAGTTTCGGATATAGGGTCACTTCCTGGATATAGGGTCACTATTTATTATTTCACTTCAGACCCTCTACAGTTGTGGCCACAAGATGCATAAATCACCACACTGGGCCTCAAATGCGCATTGAGCTCTTTTACTCCTGAGCCCTGTGGTATGTCCAAGCAAAAGATTAGAGCCCCGTGTAGGGGGGTTATGAATCCTAGAAGCATGGCATAATAATATGCTGGCTTGCTTTTCACATTGACATACGCTAGGCACTTTGGACTATCTACTGTGAATTGATTTTTGTAAATCACCTGAGGGATCAAAATGCTCACTATACCCAACGGTAAATTATGTGAGGGGTTGTTTTTTAACCACTTCCTGACCTCCCATAGACTAAACGTCTGAGTGGTTGGAATTTATCTCTGCATGTTAATCGTGCAGCTGCTGAGCAGGGGGCCCACTGTCCGTGACATACAGGATCGTTCCTCTATTATTCCTCCTGACTGATTTATCTGCATGTGCTGCATATAAAACACCACCGCAGTTACCAGGTTCCTTTGTGGGAAGCAGGAAAGCCCTGTATATAGATTGGAAGCAGAAGACACGCAGCCTACAGTACGTACGTAGGTTCCAAAAGTGCTTTAATTCACACAAATTTAAAATTACTCAAGATTAAAACTTGGTATTCAGTATATAAGACTCATAGAGCCCAACCGGTTTCGCCTTGCAGCTTTCTCAAAGACATTAACAAAAAAACACCTACTGGGGCATTGCTAGGTTAAAGCATTCGGGGCCTGGGCACCTGATCTTTTGTCCCAGGCCTCGAATGTCCTGCCTGCCTACTAGATATAACTGTATTACGGCAATACAATTGAATCTAGTGCCCTGCAAGAGCTGAAGGACCTGTGATGACATGATTTACGTGGGACTGTATATAGGATGGGCCAGGAGAGATGGTGTGATGTACATGGGACTGTATATTGGTGGGGGCATGAGAGATGGTGTAATGGTATTTACATGGTACTCTATGTAGGAGGGAGGGAAATAATGTTATTTACATGGGACTGTATGGTGGAGGGGCTGAGGAATTATAATTTTTGAGGACACTAAATGGAGGAATATAACTATAGGGGGCACTGCAGGGGGCATTATAAATACTGAGGGCACTTCAGGGTGAGCATTATAAATGTAGGGGGCAGTATAAATACTGGGGCACTTCAGGGTGAGCATTATAACAGTAGGGGGCAGTATAAATACTTGGGGCACTGTAGGGGTATTATAAATCCAGGGGACATTATAGGAGTTCTTATTACTATGGGGGGCTCTATAGGAGGGACTTCCGCCTTATTTGTACTAAGAGCACTATGGGGGCCTTATTACTACTGAGGGGTCTGTAGAGAGCTTTATTACCACTGGGGGAACAATAGAGGGGACTTATTTCTACTGGGGGGGCTCTGTAAGGGTATTATTAATACTGGAGAACTCTTACTAATGAGGGAACTTTTAGGGAGCATTATCATTGTTGGGGGCACTGCAGGGAGCAGTATTACTAATGGGGCCATTCTTGGGGAGCATTATCACAGTTGGGGGCACTGAAGTGTGGAGTATTACTAATGAGGGCATTCTAGAAGGGAATTACTATTGGTGGGACTATGAGGAGCACTATTACTGTGGGGGGCACTGTTGTTTCTTCAGGGTAGTATTTGGGGGTATTGGGGAGTACAGGGAGCAGCAGGATAACACTTTGGGGACTCTATGTTGGGGCATGAAAGAAATATGAGGAAGATAAGACATCTGTGTGTCACACTCTGTAGAGATGAGACGCGGCTGAAAGAAGACCGAATGGAGAAAATGATGAAAGAGAAGATCTACATCAGAGGTGACATCACCTGGGAGGCACTGGATGTGAGAGGTATGTGCTGAAGTATAGCTGTATTGCAAGTACAGTAAAATGTCTTCAGTGCTATTTTTTTTTTTTTTTGGGGGGGGGGGGGCGGTGCATTGGTCGACTTAGAGAATTGGGTCATATGCATTGGGGCTTGGGCCCCAGATCTTTTGAGACCCTAACAACGCCCCTGTCTCCCCCACTTGTATTTAAAAGGTTACACTCATCTTAGGTCTCAAAGTCCAAAACAGTAAAAACATATAGAATAATCATACAAAACTATTTAAATCCAACTCCACATTCAGCCGTTAGTAAGAAAATAAATTCAGTTTCTTTTTGGGATATTCTTTTTATAATATGCCCCCCTTTCCAGTCTAGTTCACACTGCAGGCCCAGGCCCTCAGTGATTGCAGAAATGTCATATGTCATGTCCAGAAGGCCTCTATCACAAAGTCAGTATTTTGTATCAGGATTTGATCATGATTTGGAAGCCAAAAGCAGGAGTGGGTCCAAAACACAGAAGACATGCAAATATTTCCATCACATGTTATCTCTGTTTTGGACCCACTCCTATTTTGCCTTACCAATACTGATCAAATACTGACAGTGTGAAGGCGGATGCTCAAACTACAGGATCCACTTTTTTTGGATTGTTGTTCTTCTAATGGATCAGAGGAACTAAAAAATAAACAGTGATGTGAAAGCAGCCTTACAGCTGACATTCTCCCTACTGTCATGGGGCCACTCCTTTAATTTTGGGCCACTGCACGGTGATAAATTAGACCTGATGCGAACATTGACCTGTTATGCGGAGTGCTCACTTCTGTTATTTGGTCAGTTATTTCCATCACTTATTGTGAGGCAAATTCAAGAGCCAAGCCTACTCTCTGATGAAGTATCAAGAGTAGATCTGCAGCTATTCTGTACCTTTTACCCACACCTGCTTTGGGCTGACAATTACAGACCAAATAAGTGAAGTGTGAACAAAGCCTAATAGTGATGCACAGTTAGTCTGCATCTAACAGAAGGGATTCAAACACATGTGTTTGCACTGCTATAACATGGATTAAAATAACTTTTTTTTCTTGACGACATTATTGGTGCTGCCCTCATGTCCTTATTTTGTTCCACTAAAGAGTCATTGGTACAGCTACAGGGATGTGCAGCTTTCTTTCTTTCTTTTTTTTGCTTTACTGAAGGCTGCTGTATGCTTTTCTTTTGGTTTAGCTGGGGGTTAGCTAGGACAGTTAAAGGGGTTGTCCGAGTTATGGAAAAAAATTATATAGCACTGTAAATCTGATGGGCAGCAATATATAACTAAGTTAAGCAAGTTTTAGGCAAAAAAATCTATATTTCCTCATTTCTCTGGTTCTCTTCTGGCCTTTGTTTACCTGCAGTAATAACAATCATTGCCCCTCCCCCCTGCTCTGCAAAGGGAGTGAATACAAGAGCTGCCCTGAGTGACATGTCTGCCTTTTAGGATACTCAGCAGCATGCTGTATGTGTAGGACTACAAGTCCCAGCTGTACAATGACAATGCTGATACACACAGGAACTACCCCCTAACTGTTCTTGTGCAATACAATTCCTCTGTCCGCTCTTGTGTCCAGCATTTATCTCCTCAATGCCTACAGTGTAAAGCCTGTTGTAAAGCCTTGAGCCCTCAGTGTGTTCTGGCTGAAGGGGTTAATGTTTTATCTGAAGGAATCCTGGGAGAGAGTAGATAGCAGCCCGGCAGTGTAGGGGGGCGTGGCCAGCACAGTGACGTCTCGTGTACAGACTGTTATCTGATCTCTGAGGCTTGTGCACGAAACATCACAGAGCAGGGAGATAAGCTGACATCATAGGTCATGTGACCCTCAGTAAAACTTGAGAAACCAGCAGCTTTAGAAGCACAAAGTGTATGGGAAAGTTGTTATACTTGACAAGTTAGTAACATACAAAGAACAAAAAAATAACTCGGACAACCCCTTTTAATGGCCTGCACGATGATGCACACATCCATATATGTGATCTGCCTGTCATTCAGACACACAGTAACTGTTTCACTACCAGAAAGGACAAGCTATGCATGTTGCTGCACTGCACAATGATGTACAGCAGGATAAATTCTCCCTAATTTTTAACTGTAGGCCTGGATCGACCTGATTTAATGAGCTTTGTGACCAGGGGTGGATTGGCCATTCACTCTACCTGGAAACTTACTGGTGGGCCAATAGCCCTTTCCTGTGCAGTGGGACGGTGCGCCCTGCCTCACTGTACCCATTTTAATTGTCTGCCTACCTCCAAGCACCAATAGACATTACAGGGTGATAATAGTATGATAATGATAGTATGGACATGCAGCCTGTGCCATGTGACATCACAAGCTTCCGGCCCTGCTGTGCTCTCACTATGATAATGAGAAAGTGCAGCGGGGCAGGTGACTTGCGATGTCTGTTATTTGTAGTTATATCTCGCAGGCTGCAAGTCCATACTATCATTATCATACAATACAAGTGTGTATCAGTGCATCAGGGTCACCATTAGGGCAGTATTACTGGTAATGAGTGCTGTCAGGGGCCCTGCTACAAGGAAGCAAAAAAGGGGCCACTTATAGCTGCCCAGTAGTACCCCAGAGTGGGCAATATTATTCTTACTCCTAGCTACTGTCTCTAATGGCCTGTAAGGAGGAGTTCTCACTTCTGTTATTTGGTCAGTTATTTCCATCACTTATTGTGAGGCAAATTTAGGAGCCAAGCCTACTCTCTGATGAAGTATCAAGAGTAGATCTGCAGCTATTCTTTACCTTTGACCCACACCTGTTTTGGGCTGACAATTATAGACCAAATAAGTGAAGTGTGAACAAAGCCTAATAGTGATGCACAGTCATTCTACAGCTAACAGAAGGGATTCAAACACATGTGTTTGCACTGCTATAACATGGATTAAAAGAACCTTTCTTTTCTTGACGACATTATTGGTGCTGCCTCCATGTCCTTATTCTGTTCCACTAAAGAATCATTGGGACAACTGCAGAAACAACCCCAAGTAGGTGTATATATGGGGCGGATCTCTAGATGACACACTGTTATGGAGGATCTGTGGATGATGAACTGTTATGTGACTATACTTCCCCTCATCCTTAAGAATGCATCCTGGTCCTGCAATACACGGATGCATTCTTAAGGATGAGGGGGGTTATTGTCAAATTTAATATAAACACTTACCAATAAACACCAATTATGGTTCTGTCACTCAATAGTGTTTATATTAAATATGACTCTAACCCCCCTTATCCTTAAGAATACATCCATATACTGCAGTACATTCCTATGGATGAGTGGGGTTATAGGTATATTTAATACATATTTAATGTCCAGGTCTGCCCTTGAGCGCCCCTTCATATCCTGGCTGTCACTCACCTAGGAACCTGAGGTGGAGATTGTCCGGGAGATAACACGGCATTCAGGGGCGACGGAAGACCATCCTTATTCGTTCCTAACAGCGTGCACTGGTGGAGCAGCAGTTTCCCCTGGCGATCTCCACCAGTCAGCAGTGCAGAGGAGAAGGAGAATGGCTCTCTTCTCTCCTCCTCTGGAATGGACCTCGGCTGCGGGCTGGTGGCATCAGTTTCACTGAATGCTTCACTTCCGCCGCTGCCCAACCTGCCCCACACTACAGCATGTTTCACTACTGCTGCCGCCCACCCTGCCCACACTAGCACATGCCTCACTGCCGCCTTCACTACAGAATACCTCACTGCCACCGCTCGCCCAGCCTCACACTATAGCATGCCTCACTGCCCATGCCGCCCACCCTCCACTACAGCATGCCTCACTGTCCCTGCCGCCCACCCTGCACTTCAGCATGCCTCACCGTCCCTGCTGCCCGCCATGCACTACAGCTTGCCGCTGCCAGCCACCATGATTTTGGCACATTTGCTTTATAAGACACACAGACTCCCCCAAACAATACCGTAGATAGATAGATAGATATGAGATATATAATACATAGATATATAATAGATAGATAAGATTAGATACATGGATAGATGATAGATTGTCTAAATTTGCTTACCGAAATTTATCTTTCCTTGAGTCCAAAGGCAGCACAACACAAAGGGTTAATGTCTTGCTCCTCCCATCTAGGACAGAAGATTATTATTATTATTATTATTAGTAGTAAATCAGACTAATTAAACCCCCTATAAAGGAGTGCACATCCACTATGTAGATATGTTTTTTCCAAGCAATGTCTTATTTAGGGAAGGATACTTGTGCTGCCTTTGGACTAAAGGAAAGATAAATTTCGGTAAGCAAATTTAGACTTTCCTTATCGTTCTTCAGGCAGCACAACACAAAGGGATTTGTAAAGCAGTATTAAACAAGAGGGGTCCAAATTACAGCCTTAATAATCTCTTGTCTATAAAAGGCTGAATCGCAAGCACCAGATATATCAAACTTATATTGTTTTGATCCATTCATATTTCATATTTGATCCATTTTTGCTTTTTTTTTCTTCTTCTCTGCTCAAGCTACTAAGTGGACAGAGTTGAGTGTGCTGTAACTCCACCCGATAACTGAAGTACTTGAAATCTAGAAGCAGTATTTTTAATCCAAGCAGTGTAGGCTTGCTGGCTTTTATACTTCTCTATAAACAGCTGGTCAGCCGACCAGAAGGACCATGGTTCTCCAATGACCAGTAGATGAAGCTTGTCTTGTTCAGCTGATTGAGGATTCTAATAGATGAATTTCTTAACTTACATTCATGTCAGATGAGAGCTTTAGTAGGATATAGGACATCAACCTTTAAAAGCAAGTCTTCTTGATGTACTTTCAGATATGGAAAGTCCGAAAGAAGGGGAGCTGGACGAGCACACCTTTATCTGGGATAAAAATGAGGGTATATCTGATCCGTGTCTGTCTGGTAAAAAATATATAGTTTAATATACACACTAAATATACACATTCAATGGACAATATATTGGCTCCAATAATGTGAATAAATTAATAATACATTGGTAAATAACTCAATATAAAAATTAAATATAATATAAAAGGTTGGTAGAAAAAAAGCAAAAGAATAAAAACATAAAAAAATAAAAGATAAAATTAGATATAGAGCGTCCTCCTGGTTATGCGATCCTGTGGATATATCTCAATGTCTCTATCTTCACATATAGAACAGGGGAAGTGTCTTTTAATGTCTCAGAGTCTCATAAATAATTGATTATTTTGTGAGTATTAGTGCCAGACGTTGGTGCCAAATAACAGGTGATAGCCCCCCAGTTTAGGCTTCACATGTGAGCAAAAAATATATGAGAGCAAAAATATGTGGAGGTACGTTACCAATCTGAAGATGTTACAGCGCTTGTGTATGCTGGATGCTCTCCCGTCTTTGTTGGGCTGGTAGGTATACTGTCTTCCTCCTGTTCGGCCATATGTAGCGTCTGTTTGAACGGAGCTGGTAAACGCGGGATTTGGAGCTGGTATGCGCGGGAATCGCGCGCGCTGTTAGTTCTCCTCTCTGTGTACCTCGTGGCGTCCCACGTGGGTACCGGTTGTAGGTAAGTAGATAAGTGGAGATAGGTGTAGTGCCGCAGGCTTTCTAGCAATAATGTAGCCGTTTCCAAGTTGTCGGCTGTTGTGATATCCTTTGTCCTTTTTACGGTGTAAATTGGTATGGACGTCTCATACAAGGAAAGCAGGTCTAACTTCCAAACCAAACGCGTTTCGGGGTCTGCGACCTGTGGTCTGCCCCTTCCTCAGTGGTGGTTGGACCTGCTAATCTTCCAGGGTTTTTATAGGGTGGAGGTACCCTTAATTGGATCTCTAAGGGTTTCAACAAATTAACAATTAGCAGTTTCAACAAGTTAACCCTATATGTGGATCTAAGGTACAATATATGGTATATAAAGATCGTGTGTACTCCAGATAGTGGTCTCTAGTTCTGTCTATGAATCAAATAATAACATCTAGGAATAAAGGCAAATAAATGTGAATAGATGTGTGGATAATGAAGATGATGGAAACAAGTGTCAAAAATAGAGATGGTAGAAGGTCCTGTATATTTTTATTTTTATTTATTTATTTTCTTTCATTTACTCATCTTTCTTTTTATTTTTAGATGGCTACATAGTAAAGGGATACGGATCAGATATACCCTCATTTTTATCCCAGATAAAGGTGTGCTCGTCCAGCTCCCCTTCTTTTGGACTTTTTTAGTATTGATCTTGCTTCCTTGGGGTTGGAAGCACTGGGACTTGAGCACCCTGAACCCATTGATTTTATCTAGTGGTGAGCCACTCAACTATATTCTCTTTGCACTTTCAGATATGGCCCTTGCAAAGTCTGACACCTTCTTGGCTGATGCAATTGCGAACAGAAATAAACCTTCCAAGATACAAACCTTAGTGGTGCTTCTGTAAGAGGTTCAACCAGGGTCCCGAGGAGAACAACCTGATCCCAGTCTGGAATAGGAGGTTTAACGATTAATTTAAATTTAATAAAGAAAGTTAAAAAATGCATGAATGCAGGAAGGCTCCATCTATGCAAGCAGTGGCAGCCAAGAAATGCTTACAGTGTTAACCTAAACTGGAAACCTTCCTGTAAAAAAAAGCAAAACTTCAGACAGGTCAGGATTCTGCAAAGTTTCAACCACCACATCTTACAAGCCCTTCTTCAGTCCTGAACCGTCAGATTCCAGGCTATGAACTGAAACATCTCTGGTGTGGATGCTGTAAGCCTGTTTGAACAAGAACATCTGGCTGGACTGTGTGTTCAATAATTTCTTCTGGAAAGTTGTAACCAGTGAGGGCTCATGCCCTCCTGGCCAGATGAGCACTATGGCTATGGCTGAGACTCTGGTCTCATTTTCCTGAGTAGTCAGGATATGAGGGGAAATGGAGGAAAATTTGGATGAAAAATTCCTTCTGAACTGAAAGACAGGCCATCTATTCTTTTTGGTGGATCCACTTGATTCAGGGAGCAGAACTTTGTATAGGAGCCTCTCCCTATTGCAGCTAAATGGGGGTACCCCATCTGCACACAATCTGTTAAAGATACAGCCGCTGAGACTTCAACTGTGACCTACTGTACTTAACAGATCCACCTAAACATACAGAATACCTTGAATGTGGATGGCTGTCTACGGTTTGACATTCCACTGCCCAAGTCATAATTTGACAGCATTGACTGTACCGTGGATTAGAGTGAGTCCTGTGCCAATTGTTGATATGGCACATGGTGGAGATATTACTTGTTTGCTCCACCACTGACTGATTCTTGAGCTAGCCTGAATGAAGAGCTAGATAAATTGCTCCCAGGTCTCTGATATTGGATCACAGATACAACTCTTGAGGAGGCCACCTCCCCTGAACTCAAAGAATGTGGAAGTGTACTTCCTGACCAGAGTTATTGGAACAGCCAGAAAATCTACTTTGTTCAGTATTTCTCAGCGAAGCCGTCAAGACATGAGTTTCTGGCTTGATCACCACAAGACAAACCAGACTTGATAAACATTGGTTTCTTCCTGAAACAAAGCTGGTTTGCAATGTAGACAGATGCCCACGTTATAGCTTCTATCAAAGAGGTGAGGAAAGTATATATTTGTAGACAGAGAGGCTGCCTGGCCTGATCTGATAGCAATCTTGACTAGTGACAGGAGTGGCGGTTGCACAGGAGTAGGGGCGGGGCTTGCACAGTAGATGTTGGGGGAGCACTATTCATATATTTGCTGTGGGGCCCAGTTATTCCTAGTTACTCCACTAAGACTTGGTGATGGGACCTTAGATCTCACATTCATCTTGATTTCTGGATCCGCTCCTGTGAGAGCTTAAGCAAATAGTTTCTAGAATCTACCGGGAAGCTAAGGGCTGAATTAGTCCCACAACTTAGTAGGAACACCAGGCGATGATGATAAACCAAAGGCCAGAGAATAGAAGATGAGAAACCCTGGTGAGTGATGGCCAACCTGAGAACCTGTGATGGGTTGGCAGTAACGCGCATATAAGTATGTATGAGATCTTGGCCATAAAATAGTCCTGCTGGTGCATATTAATAACAAAACAGTAAGACACATCATTAAATTCTTCCGAGAAGGTATTTGATTAGACACGTCAGATCTAACCTTTATCTTACCTGTGGCTTTGGCAGTGCATACACTCTTGAAAAGACCCAGAATTTCCTGGGAAAGAGGTCAACCTGTTAAGTCCTGAAACAACCACCATATGAGGCTTTGTGAATGGTTGACATATTTGCCTTGGGGAACAATTTCTTAACCTGAGGGAGTAACCTGGGTACAAGATTCTATTTTGTAATCTTGCTCCCACTGGAGGCCTGGAGTACTAAATTTGATGTTTCCCTGTTCCAAATTCTACTTTCTAGTGCTTGGAAAGCATGAAACAAGAATTAAACTAGGCATAGAGGAATATTGTGGAAAAGAGACCCCTCTGTAAAAACGATTGATTCTAAATAGAATTAATTTGCTGAGGAACAAATGGCGCTAACAGAATTTCCCTTATGCACAGAGTGTCTATGGGGACCACATGAAGTAGGAGGCACATTCAGGGCCCATTCAAACAAAAGTATTTTTTCATTCCGACACGTCTCGCAATTTGCAGATCTAATGCGGACCCATTATTAAATGGGACTCAAAGACACAGAAGGACCCAGTTGTTGTCCGCATCCGCACCTCATTCCACGGGAGAAAGAAATTGTCCCACTCTTTTCCATTATTGGGGAAGCAATCCCTATGTCACTAGGAAACTGAAGCCAAAGACGCTTTGCACTCCATCATAGACAAGGAATTACTATGTTTCAGCAGAAAACAATCTTTCAAACTAGAAGTTCCCTGACAGGGAATAACCGACTGCCAGAAAAAAAGTCTTCCGGGCCAGTCGGGCCCCTGGGGTATTACCTTAGGGGGGTTACCCCGCTGAGCTGAGACTGCAGGATCTGTAAAATACCGCTGTAATCTAGCCCCCACATAATGTTACCCGTCTGGCTGGGCACACTCCTGCCATACATCCCTTTAATATAGGATCATCAGGAAATATCCTAGAGTTTGATTTTTTTTTCCTCTTTCCCTGCCATTTTGGGCTTATCTCCTCTAGGTGCAAACATTTCAAGGTGAGCTAGCACAGCTTTAAATAATGAAGGAAAATGAATGTCCGCCATCATGAAACAAAGATCTTCAGAATCCTTCTGATCACAGAGACAGTCAACATCCAGATGAGGCAGGAGATAAGGTGAAAGGAGTTGTAGATCAGCGAGGTCTTATAGAAATATGAGCAGAAAGCATCTGAGTGAAAGCTTCTGAACGCTGAGAAGTAAACCATTCCACAACCTCTGCACCATGTTTAAACTGACCTTCAGGTGGGAGGCAATGGTGCAGACATCGCCTACATTCTCCACAGTTGGTGCAGACATTTCCTACATTGTCCACAGTTGGATCACATACTAACATTTATGGCTTTATGGGATTCCTTGTAGAGTTCTGTATTTGTAACATATTATTTCGCTCACACATACATACAAGCTACATATAAGCCACTCCAGAACCCTTAGAGCTGCTGTGATTCCGCTGCTGCAGTAAGATCTCACACTGTGCAGAGCCACCAATGTAGCAGAGCTAAAAATGATTCTGAAACACATGGCACAGAGTTATCTCATACATTTTTGTGAAAAACTATTGAAATACAGTAAAATAGTTAGTAACCTCTTGTGCCATTTTTTACTTAACATGTTACCCCTCAAGTTTAACTTAGCTGCACCTGTATACTTCTACTCCAAAATGGCTCCTAAGATGGAGACACTGCAGCAGGCTTGAAGGTAATAACAGTGCTTGTAATGGCCAAACCAGCACTTCTCACAGGGACACACCCTGAAATATACATTTTTTGCAGGGAACCCCCGCTGCATATGAGAAACTTACCAGGACCACTCCAGGATAAATAAACTCTGGGCACTCTTCCAGATCAGTCATGTTATGCAGTTAGTTCTGGAGCACACCTCCAGCTCTATAACATGCAGCTAAGGCTACTTTCACACTAGCGTTTTAAAATTCCGGTATTGAGTTCCATCATAGGGGCTCAATACCGGAATAAAACGCTTCAGTTTTGTCCCCATTCATTGTCAATGGGGACAAAACTGAACTGAAGACAACGGAATGCTCCTGAAAGCATTCCGTTCCGTCTTCAGACCGGAGAACAAACCGCAGCATCTTGCTGTTTGCTCTCCGGTCCAGGCATCCGCACCAAGACGGATCCGGAATGACCCCCAATGCAAGTCAATGGGGGCAGATCCGTCTGGTGTGACCACAATGGTAACTGGATCCGCCCTCCATTGACTTTCAATGGAGTTCATGACGGATCCGTCACAACATACACACAATACACACATACAGACATAGACATACACATAAACATACACAGACATATATACATACAAATACACATACATACTTACATGCTCTCTGGCAGGTCTTCAGAGCGCCGGAGGGACAGGTCGGCGCACACAGATGACGATTCCACCAGGCGCCCAGCAGAGGGCGCTGTGGGGAATCGTCACCTATGCGAGCCATCCTGCTCCTCCGGCGCTCTGAAGACCTGCCAGGAGCATGTAAGTATGTATGTGTATTTGTTTGTGTATATGTGTGTGTGTCTGTGTGTATGTATGTACTATGTGACATGTGTGGGGCCGGAGCGCGGTTCTGGCTCCACACATGTTGCTGTGGCAGTCCTGATCCGGCAGCACCCTTCACCTGCCGGATCAGGCCTGCCACTAGTGTGAAAGTAGCCTAACTCTGGACATTCTTCCAGATCAGTCACGTCGTGCAGTTAATTCTGGAGACCACTTCCAGCACTATAACATGCAGCTAACTCTGGACACTCTTCCAGATCAGTCATGTCGTGCAGTTAATTCTGGAGCACACCTCCTGCTCTATAACCTGCATATAACTCTAGACACTCTTCCAGCATCTCATATGATACTCTGGAGACCACTTCCAGCTATATAATATCAGGCTTAACAACCATACTGGCCTTCACAGCAGCAGGAGCCTCTGTATGTGTGAGCTTCATTGTCCTAGACAGGAGAAATAAACACATCTACCTAGTGGGTGTGCACTCCTTTATGGGGGGGGGGGTAATTAATCTGATTTACAAATTATTATCTTCTGTACTAGATAGGAGGAACAAGACATTACTCCTTTGTGTTGTGCTGCTTGAAGGATGATAAGGAAAGATAGATCACCACGACAAACCTATATAGCCTCAAGAAGAAATGGCACATTACCATGCTTAGGTTGCATGGAATGTTCTAATGTAATCAAGGGTGATACGTTTTATCACCCCCACACAGGTCAAGCTGATAAAATAAAGGGATGCTATACCTTTAAATCCATGAATGTAATTTATGTTATTAAATGCCCCTGCCGTCTCTTGTATGTGGGTGAAACGATACAGAATGCAAGAGACCGCATAGGCAAACATTAGTCAACAATACGCACCAAAAATGTGTTGCTCCCATTCGAATTTATCACTTCGATACACATGGCCATAGCATCTCTCAGCTAAAATATCAGATAATAAAGCGGATTGAATACCCGAGGAGAGGAGGAAATGTTAAACAAGTATTACAGCGCTGTGAGGCATATTGGATTCATACTCTCCAGACCCTTGAACCAAAGGGTTTGAACAGAGAGTATGAGGTTGCTCATTTGGCCTTGAATTAACTTTTCTTGATATTACTATGTATTCTTTATGCTGATTTTATCAATATGATATTTTATGATGTATGTTTTATGATATATGTTTTCATATTTCCTTCAGGTTTCCCCATTTATTTCTTTATATGTATATTGGATTGTATGAAGACTGATGTCCTTTAATCATTTCTTTAGATTGGACAGAAATGATATGCATGAGGAATGTCCTCCCTTGTTTACTGAGATACCCAGACCATGGCATCCTACGTCATCCAGAGGTGCGGAGCTTTTCTTTATATATTGCTTGAAATAATGTATTTATATTATGGTTGATAAAGGCTCAGGACAGGCCGAAACGCGTTCTTGTTGGATAACAAATAAGTAATTGCTGAATGAAGTGTAACGAGAGGCCAGCGACGCGTTACCTCCATGCAGTGCCGCCGGATCTCTCCGTCCCCCTAGAGACGAGCAGTAGGGAATTGAAGTGCTGATTTGTCAGCCAGCACTTCAGCAGTTAATTTTCTTTTGGGTTTCTAGCCATGTGGTGCTGATCACGCCACATGGCTACTTTGCATATTGTTTTGGAAGCATGCTCCGCCTCAGGTCATGTGATGCTGGCCACATCACATGATCCTGGGTGGGCTATTTAAGATGGCAACTGCCTTTACAAGTTGCCTGTTATTGAAGTTACTTTCTTTGCAGTGCTGTGCGTTTTGACTTGTGACCTTGCTGTGTATCCAGACCTTTTGCTTGTGACCTCGACCTTGATTCTGCTTATCCCTCGGCTCCTGACGTACGCTCCCGGTTTGACCTTGCTTAGCTGACTATTCTTATTGTGTTTGTTTGTTACTCGTTTGTCTTTGCTCCTTCCTTTCCCCATCCCTCACTTATACAGTGTAGGGATTGTCGTCCAGTTGTCCCCCTAGGACTCTTAGCCTAGGGTGAGGCAAGTAGGCAGGGACAGATTTGGGATAAGTCAGGGTGCACCTTATCCCAGTGTTTCTGTCCGTGACAGAATAACAGGCCGTAAAAAAAAAAAAAAAAAAAAAATTTTTATGGAGCAGTTGCGAGCACTGACTGACCATGTCCAAAATCTGGCACAAATGATCCAGGACTTGGCGGAAAGGCTCCAACAGCATGAGCAGCAGCTTACCACCCCTGCGGCTGTTGCTGGGGTTCCTAGTGCCACCTTGGAACCTCAGATCAAGCTCCCCGACCGGTTTTCCGGGGATCGTAAGGCTTTCCGCGCTTTTAAGGAAAGTTGTAAGCTTTATTTTGAGTTGCGCCCAAACTCCTCGGGGCCTGAACCGCAGCAGGTTAAAATTATCATCTCCCTGCTGCTGGGTGACCCGCAGGAGTGGGCTTTTTCCTTGCCCCGTGATTCTCCTTGTCTGCAGTCTGTGGAGGCCTTTTTTCGGGCTCTAGGACTCCTGTACGAGGAACCCGACCTTGCCGCGGTAGCAGAGACGCAGTTGAAAAACATGCGACAGGGTAACCGTCCAGTGGAGGATTATTGCGCCGAATTTAGGAAATGGTGTATTTCATCCAACTGGAATGATCCTGCATTGAAGAGCCAGTTTAGGGGGGGGCTCTCTGATCAGCTTAAGGATCTCCTGGTTGGTTACTCCACTCCAGAGTCACTAGAAGAGACCATGACGTTAGCCATTAGACTAGACAGACGTATTAGGGAGAGACGGACTGAACGCTTGACTCCCTTTACTGAGGTCAGTTCCCCGGACACTTCCTTCCAGACCACGTCTCCTGGTAAGACCCCGGAGGAACCCATGCAACTTGGAGTCACCTTGAGGGAGCAGAGGCGTAAACAGGGGGTCTGCTTCTACTGTGGTGACAAGGACCATTGGCGGCGGCAATGTCCCAAGCTTCCTCCTTCCAAGAGGCCCGCTGCAAGTGTTAAGGTACTTCCTACGGTGGTAAGGAGGAAAGTGTTGTTACCTTGTACTGTTTCTTTCGGTCAGTTCAGAAGTTCTGGATGGGCGTTCATTGACTCAGGGTCTGCATGCAATTTTATTGATTTTGAATTTGTTCAATCCCTGGGTATTTCTTTGATTCCCCTTAAGGAGACCATTCCTATTATCGCATTAGACTCCACCCCCCTTAACAGCGGTGGAGCTGAGTTTGGTACTCCTGAGGTGACTCTTAGTGTGGGTATTCACCATGTGGAAAACTGTTCCTTTTTAGTTTTGAGGAATTTGCCTGCCGACCTGGTGCTTGGGTTACCCTGGTTACAGAGTCATAACCCGACTATTAACTGGTCGACTGGTGAATTGGAGAGGTGGGGAACAGGTTGTAATAATTGTTGCAAATCTGTTCTTCAGTTAGGCCTTACCAGCAAATCCATAGGCCTACCTGAGTATATTGGGGATTTTGTTGATGTATTTACTATGTCTGAAACAGATTTTCTTCCCCCTCACCGCCAGTACGACTGCACGATTGAAATAATTCAGGGGTCCAAGTATCCTAAGGGTCGCATATTTAATCTCTCTGCGCCGGAGCGACAGGCTATGAGGGATTATCTCAAGGAGAGTCTGGCCAAGGGACATATCCGTCCTTCGGTCTCCCCCATGGGGGCAGGATTCTTTTTTGTGGGTAAAAAGGATGGTGGTCTAAGACCCTGTATTGATTATAGGGAACTCAATAAGATTACGGTGAAGAACAGGTACCCTTTGCCGCTCATTCCTGATTTACTTAATCAGGTTCAGGGGGCTTGTTGGTTCACCAAGTTGGACCTTAAGGGGGCTTACAACTTGATCAGGATCCGTGAAGGAGATGAGTGGAAAACCGCCTTTAACACCCCGGAGGGCCATTACGAGTATTTAGTAATGCTCTTTGGATTAAGTAATGCCCCTGCGGTCTTTCAAAACTTCGTTAACGATATCTTCAGACCCTTCATTGGCAGATTTATGGTTGTATATATCGACGATATCCTCATCTTTTCTGTTGATTGGGAATCTCATGTAGGCCACGTCAGGCAGGTCCTTGAAGTGTTGCGCAAAAACAAATTGTTTGTTAAAAGTGAGAAGTGCTCCTTTGGGGTTCAGGAGGTGGCCTTTTTGGGGTACATTTTGACTCCCTGTGCGTTCAAGATGGACCCTACCAAGGTGCAGGCTATCCGTGATTGGGTGCGACCTTCTTCCCTGAAGGCGCTCCAACGATTCTTGGGATTTGCCAATTTTTATCGAAAATTCATTAAAAATTTTTCGGTAATTATTAAGCCTGTCACTGATCTCACTCGTAAGGGAGCAGATGTGATAAACTGGTCTCCTACTGCTGTGAAGGCGTTTGAGGATCTTAAGGAGTGTTTTTCTACCGCTCCGGTTCTGATCCAGCCTGATCAGAACAAACCGTTTGTGGTCGAGGTTGACGCATCTGAGGACGGTGTGGGGGCTGTGTTGTCTCAGGGCTCCTCCGCTCTCACTAATCTCAGACCATGTGCCTTCTTCTCCCGCAAATTTTCACAAACAGAGCGGAATTATGATATAGGTAATAGGGAGTTACTGGCCATTAAATGGGCATTTGAGGAGTGGCGCCATTTTTTGGAGGGGGCGTTGCACCGTATTACGGTCCTTACGGACCATAAGAACCTGTTGTTTCTTGAATCCGCCAAAAGGTTAAATCCTAGACAGGCAATTTGGGCCTTGTTTTTCACTCGATTTGATTTCTGTGTTACTTTCAGGCCCGGAAGCAAGAATACTAAAGCTGACGCCTTGTCTCGTAGCTTCCAGGCATTCCAACCACCTGAGGCTCCCCCTGAACCGATTCTACCAGCTGGCATTTGTGTGGCTGCCTCATCATCTGACTTAGCCGACGAAATCCTGGAGGGTCAGCATCTCGCTCCAGACGGTACCCCCACTGACAAATTGTTTGTACCTGTTTCGTTGCGTCTTCGGTTATTGGGTGAGTGTCACAACTCTGTCTTGTGTGGACATCCCGGGATCAATGCTACCAGAGAAATAGTTGCCAGGAATTATTGGTGGCCTTCCTTGTCCAGGGATGTCCAAGCATTTGTGTCCGCCTGTAGCATTTGTGCCCGTTCTAAAACCCCCAGAACACGACCTACGGGCGTGTTGCATCCTCTGCCTATACCGGACAGACCGTGGTCCCATTTGTCCTTGGACTTTATCACGGATCTTCCATGTTCTGAAGGCAAAACTGTTATTTTGGTGGTGGTCGATCGTTTTAGTAAGATGTCTCATCTTATCCCGTTGTGTAAACTTCCGTCGGCCAAGGCTCTGGCTGCTATATTTATTGATCACGTTGTCCGACTACATGGTGCTCCAGATAATATTGTGTCAGACCGAGGGGTGCAATTTGTGTCTAGATTTTGGAAGGCCTTCTGTCAGAAGATAGGCACTTCCTTGTCTTTCTCGTCCGCCTTCCATCCCGAGAGTAACGGGCAAACCGAACGGGTTAACCAATCTGTTGAGCAATTCTTGAGGTGTTATGTGTCTGAGAACCAGCATCTGTGGGTCAAATTTTTGTCTCTGGCCGAATTTGCGTTGAATAACCGTGTGAACTCTTCCTCTGGTGTTTCTCCTTTTTTTGCAATATGGGCTTTCATCCTCGTTTTGGCTCTTTCTCTCCATCGCATCCTACTGTACCTGAGATTAAGGAGGTGTTTCAGGAACTGTGCACAGTTTGGGCTAGGGTTCAGACGAACCTTGCAAAAGCCCAAGAAACTCAAAAAACCAAAGCAGATAGGAGACGTTCTCAAGGGGTTGAGTTCAGTGTTGGGGACAAGGTGTGGCTGTCCGCAAGGAATTTACGTATTAAGGTAGCCTCTCAGAAGTTTGCTCCTCGTTTTATAGGGCCATATGAAATAATTAAAGTGATTAATCCGGTATCATTTAAGTTGCGCCTGCCTGAGTCTTTCCGAATTCATGATGTATTCCATAAGTCTCTGCTTAAGAGGTTCATTCCTCCGGTACTGCCTGAAGACCACCCTCCACCTCCCATTGAGGTGGATGGGCAGACTGAACATGAGATTTCGGATATTGTGGATGTCAGAAAGGTCCGAAACTCATTCCAATATTTGGTACACTGGAGGGGATTCGGACCAGAGGATAGAAGCTGGGTGCCGTTGACTAGAATTCATGCCGATGGGCTCATTAGAGCTTTCCATCGGTTGCATCCTGAGAAACCGGCTCCCCCTGGTAAGGGTCCGGTGGCCCCTCGTGAAGAGGGGGGTACTGTAACGAGAGGCCAGCGACGCGTTACCTCCATGCAGTGCCGCCGGATCTCTCCGTCCCCCTAGAGACGAGCAGTAGGGAATTGAAGTGCTGGTTTGTCAGCCAGCACTTCAGCAGTTAATTTTCTTTTGGGTTTCTAGCCATGTGGTGCTGATCACGCCACATGGCTACTTTGCATATTGTTTTGGAAGCATGCTCCGCCTCAGGTCATGTGATGCTGGCCACATCACATGATCCTGGGTGGGCTATTTAAGATGGCCACTGCCTTTACAAGTTGCCTGTTATTGAAGTTACTTTCTTTGCAGTGCTGTGCGTTTTGACTTGTGACCTTGCTGTGTATCCAGACCTTTTGCTTGTGACCTCGACCTTGATTCTGCTTATCCCTCGGCTCCTGACGTACGCTCCCGGTTTGACCTTGCTTAGCTGACTATTCTTATTGTGTTTGTTTGTTACTCGTTTGTCTTTGCTCCTTCCTTTCCCCATCCCTCACTTATACAGTGTAGGGATTGTCGTCCAGTTGTCCCCCTAGGACTCTTAGCCTAGGGTGAGGCAAGTAGGCAGGGACAGATTTGGGATAAGTCAGGGTGCACCTTATCCCAGTGTTTCTGTCCGTGACATGAAGATAGCGAAGTGCTGGGATTTCTTGCTCATCCTACTTGGGCTTTTCCTGCCATGTGCACCGCTATAGCCTCTGAGTGCCAACCGGAACTGTTTGTTGTATTCTACATATGATGTAATGTCTCTGGAGGTTATATCAGTGCTGGAGCGTTATAAGAGGAGCAGCTGATATCAGTTACATATGATGTAATGTCTCTGGAGGTTATATCTGTACTGGAGCATTATAAGAGGAGATTTCTATTACCTACCTAAATGTTGCAGAACAAATACACCCATCGTGGCAATAGAATTCTCTAACGGCAGTGGCCACTTTCTGGAGGACAATAAGCCCTGCCATACTGCAATATACTTTCGGAGGTCTTGTGGAGTCTATACTGTCATGTTTAAAAACATAATTTTAATGTAAAATGTTTTTAAAATTGATTTCCATATGTTTTACAGATGCCCCTATCATCCATTGGTTATCGATCCCTTGTAATGGTGGTAGCTGGCCGCCGATGCTCTCCTATTCACCTCTGCAGTCTCTCTGTTTGGGTGAGCACTGTTCTCCTGTAGTGGCGATGGTCCCAGTGCTCAATTGTACAGATCCGATGCTCTGTCCAAGTGAGCCCTGTCCTCTCTGGCTGCCTCCGCTGCAGTTTCTCTCCAGCCATATGCGCTGCATGTCTGTTAACCTGCTTGCTATAGTGCACATGTTAAAGGGCCAGCGCCAGTTTCATTTCCTATAATTTAAAGGGCCAGCACATATGATGTGTTCTGAGCAATCCCAGCCTTCCTACACCTGTATAAGTGTGTAAGTGTGTAGGTGTAAGTGGTGTAGCCCTCTTCCCAGTTGTCTAAGCATCATAGATCATTGTGTTCTGCCAAGGTCTGCATTCCAGATCTGTTCCTGAACTCTTGACTTATGTCTGTCTTCCAGATTCTGCTACCTGTCTGATACCTGCTTGTTCTGTTTTGATTCTCCTATTGCTTACCTGGATTGCCTGACCTGTATCTGTGCCGCCTGCCTGACCCTTTATTTGTATAACTACGCCTCTGCCTTACTCTTCTGTACTGCGCTATCGCTCATGGTTATGACTCGGCCTGTTCACTATGTCCATACCTCCAGTGCCATGCACCGATACCTCCTTGTCCGCTTGGGCCAGCTGAATCATGTGTCAACTCTTTTCAAGAGGTAGCTACCTGCTGTTCTGCTCAGGAAAGTCTATCCCCACCATCTGGGGTCTATCCCCACTTACTCTTAGGGGTACACCCTCTGATTGTGATATCCTCATAGGTTTTTATCATAAAAACCTCCCATCTGAAGTGTAAGGTCACCTCTTATTACAACCACTAGGCTTTTGGTTATGTCTCTTCCTTTAGGATTTTCCATTGATATTGCATTATGTGGATTTGTGGCTAATCCTGTGGCAGAAGGAATTGTATTATAGCTGTATGTGTAAAATAAGAGACCACACTACTAAATAATTTATTATCCAAGTGTTCAAATGATTTCATTAAAGAAGACACAGGCACGATGAATAAAATCTAATAGTTTTTATTCCTATCAATTAGTAAATTTGTACTAATTTACCATCCAGGACAATTTTAAGATTTACTGCATAATAAGGTGAGAACCAGACGAAGGCGAAACATAACCCCCCTGTGGGGGGAAAAAATTCCTTCCTGACCCCAAGAATTGGCGATCGGCTAATCCCTGGTTCACTGCAGTGATGACCCTGGATGGGGGCCCTGTCACACATATATATCTATAACAGTCTATATTATACTATAGCTTCTATCTTATCTGATATCTATACTATTATCCATATGCAAGTTATAAAGCAGATAATATAGGAAATATCTGTTATAAATCTGCTTTATAACTATTTATATGTACTTATTCTACCTTATAGCTAAGGTTTATCTTATACTCCTTAGTTTGTATATATGCTCTATACTACTATTATACTATATACTACTAGAACTCGTAAACTATATTTTTTTTGTTTTTTTGTTTTTTAAATCTAATTTCTAGATTATCTCTATGCTCTATGTATCATATTATATCTTAAACTGAATATTCTAAATCGGTAGACATATATTTATCGTAGGCTCGGTTCACATCACGCTTTTGTCTTATGTTTAACATATACAGAAAACATGTATGTCAAACAGATGCCTCAGACTAGTGACACAAAGTGGCCATCACCATATAGTGTCCTTGTAACAAAAAATAAATATATACTTTAATGTACAGGATATGCTCTTTAACAGGACCCTGCAAGATGGAAAAGCAAAGTATTTTACACTTTTACATTGTTTTTTTCTCTAACATATACATTAAACAGGGCAAAAATGTGATATGAACTTCAAGCTTCATGCACACGACCTTATCTGTCTTGCAATCTACTAATCAAATATCTGCAAAATACGAATGTTGTCCATGTGCCATCTTCCTTTTTTTTTTATAGACCAATTGACTTCCATGTGTTTGTGGTGCATATTTTGTGAATTCTATATTTTTGTAGCATGGATCTATGGATTTAGAAGGCACATGGATAATCCATCTGCTTTCTGTATCCGTATGTCTGTTCTGCAAAAAGATAGAAAATGTCTGTAATCTGCAGACCATGGACCTTTTGATGTCATAGGGTCTGCAAAAATGGCTGATTCAATACAGACAATATCTGTGTATTGTGGATTCCCAATTTGCCGACCAGAAAACGGATATAGTCGTGTGCATGAGCCCTTATCCCAATTTTAAAGCTATATATAGTATATATAGTTTTTTCTCTAAATTTCTTATATCTATATATCTTTTGTATCTTTTTATGAAATGTATCTAATTTATATTATACCTATATAATTTATCTACCTTAGTTCTATCTTATAACTATCACATATTGTCTATCTTTCTACTTTTCTATTTTTATCTTACATCTGAATGAATATATTGTTCACTATTTAGAAATGGATTTGCCGGAATGAACTTTTACAGCGAAACAATAAAAATCTAGAGCTCTGGTGACCACCAGCAATTCTCCCTGAATCAGGCAGTAGATAGAGACAGAAATCGATGTTACTATCCGTACTTCTAAATTATGATAACCTCCCCCCGACAGGAGCGTCAGAGAGGGAGCTATTTAAAGAGGACCTTTCACCACTCCTGCCAGGCCTGTTTTAATAGCTCCATGCATTCCACACGTACTAACAATTCTGGAACATCTATTCTTATGTCTGTATGTTGTGCCATTCCTTTATTATTTGCACTAGAAGTTATGAATGAATTGCTATTAGTCTTCAGTAAAGGAACAGAGGGGAGGTGACCAGTTGGGAGGATGTACCTCCACAGACTGACTCTATCCAATCAGTGCTGTCATGTTTAGACTGTGCAGGTACACACCCCCAACTGGTTACATCCCCTCTGTTTCCTTACTGAAGACAAATAGCAATTCATTCATAACTTATAGTGCAAATAATAAAGGAATGGCACAACATAGAGCCATAAGAATAGATGTTCCAGACTTGTTATTACATGGGGAATGCATGAAGCTATTAAAACAGACATGTCAGGAGCGGTGACAGGTCCTCTTTAACTGATATATAGAATTACTATTGGTCAGGTGAGCTGTAGTTTTTTAAAAATAGGATTTGAATAAAAAGGGTTTAAATATTGATTCAGGCAGGTCTATTTCATATCTTATTTATTTCTTTATGGTCTTATAGCTACTATTAAACTACTATTTTGTACTTATCTTAAATCCTACACATATATATCCATATCTCTTTAAGGTTGTTTTCTTGGTAGATTAAAAAAAAATAAAAATCTGAAAATGTTATGCATAACAAATAACCATTTCTCACCTACACTGTCGTACTGATGATTGGCTGAATGGGTCTTTCCTAGGATTTCTAGCAAAGGAAAGAACAATAGGGACCAAAACTGTGTTGGTATGGCAGCTATGGCAGATATTAATAAAGATTCTTTGCATTTAACAATATGTTCTGTCCCATTTACTAATTTACCAAGAAAACCGCTATAAAATTCCAGTTTTTACATTTTTATATCATTTTTTAAACTAAATCTATTTTATTTATGAAAGACATATAAGATATATTATAAAACCTATAACTCTGAAGATAAAAAAAAAATAACCCTGGTCTTTGCCCTTAAAATCCTTTCTGGAAGGCAGGACCCGGTGTAACATTTTTTTTTATCTACATTTAAAGATATTAAAATTAACAAAGACAGACTGATCCTCTGCCACTGCTCTGGTACCTGAGCTAAGCCAATCACATTGGGTTGACCCACCTCATCCGTTAATTGGAGGAGATTGCAGTTCCTAACATTTCTGGTGTGTTGAGCAGGGACCAGAAGTCCAGAGCAGTGGGGATCAAAGCTGTAGGTGAATGGCAGCGGAGGGGGATTGGTGGAGGTAAGTAGAAATTCTTTGTAATTTTAAATATCTTCTACCTGTCATGTTGAATATGATATTTGAGCCAAACATAGCAGCTACAGAGCAGGAGCATGTATTTACTTATATATTTACATGCCTGCTCATTCTGGGCTTTGAAGTCAAGGAGGTTGTCCTATCAGTGATTGACAGCTATCTCTGTATACATAGTCATAGAGGGAAGGCTGTCAGTCACTGATAGGACAGTGTCCTGGATTTCAGAGCCCAGAATGAGCAGGAAAGTAACGCAATAAAATATGAGTTATCCCGAATCTTTTCATGTAAAATAATATATCGATCTGCTTAACTCCTTCTGCTCTATAACATGTTGCCTACAGACTGAACTGAATTTTTATGATGACAGGTTGTCTCTAAAATCTATACAGTAAATCCTAATTTTTATTTTTTATTTTTTTTCACTTAAACTTACCATACCTAAGTAAAGAGAAAAAAGGTGAGTTATATAAAAATACATAATATATATTAAATAATACCTCTAACTCTGCATATAAAGGGTGTAATCCTGATCTGTGGCCATCTTATAATCCTTCTTACAGAGAAGTAGGAGATGGTGGAAGATATTTCTTCTTCATCTACTTCTAAAGATGTTAAAAATAACAAAAAATCATTCCTCACCTACACCAATCCCCTGCCACTGCTCTGTTACCCGCTGCTTTGTATGTCCTATCCTGGCTAAACATCCCAGAAATGCTAGGAATGGTATGCTAGGCCAATGACTTGCCTTAGGGGGGTGACCTGCCTTAGCCTATGATTAAATGACTGGGCCTTTCCTAGCATTTCTGGTTTGTGAAGCTAGGACAGGAAATGCAAAGCAGTGAAGGCTGAAGCATGGATTGTATGGCAGCTATGGGGGATCACTAGAGGTATGTAGTACTTCTTTGTTTTTTTAACATCTTTGGCCCACTTTAAATCTACCCAGAATACTCCTCTAAAATTAAAATGTTTTATTTTACACTAAACCTACCTAACCTAAGAAAGGGGTTTTATAAAATATAACTATGACCTAAATAAATTATATAACTCTATGGAAGAAAGAAGTGATCCTGGTCCTTGCCCTTCTTATCATCCGTCTTACTGGAAGGCAGGACCCAGTGCAAGATGTTTCTTCTTCATCTACTTCTTGGTCTTCATCTCCATTTTCCTCTTCACTTTCTTCCGCATCACTTTCTTCACTGTCCTCTTCTCCTTCTTCTTCTTCCTCCATTTCTTCTTGATCTTCTTCCTCTTCATATTCTTCTTCATCACTTTCTTTCTCATCTCCAAATTCTTCTGTATCTTCTTCCTCTTCTTCATCAGCTTCTCCATCTGACTCATATTCTTCTTCATCATCTTCCTCTGTATACGATTCTAGTGAAAGATGTTCCTACAAACACAATTCAATCAGATTAAATACTGTAAACTCTACCTCATGCATTTCTACATTATGAATGAATTATCATGTGTAGGTAAGAGCCATCTCGACAACAGCTTTAGCAAAAGATTGCTCCCCATGTAACTGCTCAATATAACATACACATAATAAATACATTTTATTCATCCTATGGATTATTTTATAGGATATTATTGTAGGAAATAAATTCATTTCACCAGCTTATGGAGGATAAATATAGACCTATATAAAATATTGGAACATTTTTCAATGTTTCATTCCTAATGCAGCATTTCACATCACTTACTTCATCCAAGGAGATCCTGATGCCATCGTCCAGCTTCATGAAGATGGGCTACAATGTAACAAGTAAGAATTAGTTCCTCTCTCACTGTTATTACCTACATTCTTCAGGAATACTTTACAATATAGAGAGAATCAGGCTCTTACCCCATCCTCCGAATCGTCCTTGCCATCTTCATCCTTAGGGACAGAAAAAGATAAAACAGACTATGAATAACAATATACGTTTTTTTCCATATTTTTCTACAGTTTATCATTGGAGCAGTGATAGATATAATAATTGGCGTATTTCTTAGCTCTTCTGCATACAATTATAGCGTCTTGAAGGGGAAACAGAAGTAATCTAATGGGAGGCCCAGTCATTTATCCATTCGATTAGCCAGAATGTAGTTTCAGAAAAAGGACAGTTTTCTGGAGAAATCTATGGATGGTGAATTATTAGTATGGTGTGTCACTCCAAAGGGTACCTAGTGTGAAGAACAAATCATAAGACAGCGGATGTAAGACCCACTTCGTGATCAGCAAGTCATAGGAGAAAATGGCCCCTGAACATAACTATAGAGATCAGACAACCCCTTTATCATCAACAATAAATATAATGAGGATCAGTGTTTTTCCAATTAAACCTTAATTATACATGATTGGTAAAGTGTCACTTCTTTAAACATGTATATAACATGTGTACAGTACATTGTATATATGTGTATGTACAAATCAAAAGTGACAAATATGGTGCATTAGATAAAAAGGCAGATGTACAATTGGAAAATTGGGGCATTATATATATATATATATATATATATATATATATATATATATAAAAAGCAGCACTCCATAGATAATATATCAGATGCAATTCATTAGTTGATCCTGGTCCCAGATCTGCAGATACAAAAAAGTACAAAAAGAGGCAGCACTCTGACTTCAAAGAAATGTATGTTTTTTTTTTTTTTGTTTTTTTTACTGAAATCGGACTGTTGCCTCTTTTTCTATATATCTACTGTATATCTATCTATCTATCTATCTATCTATCTATCTATCTCTGAAATACTATACCAGACACAAGCCATGAACCCAGATAGATCTATTTTTTAGGAAAAAACACAGTCTTTTTATTTTTTATTTAATACCGAACAATACCTTTAAGTTTTCTCAGGCATTGTCTCATCATATGTCTTTCTTTACTTTTTGGCCCATAGAGGGGGATGTCAAATATAAAGACTTATTGGATATATTGGGGTCATTTATAAACCCAAAATACATCTAATACGCAATCTGTGACTTCTACCCGCTCACGCCAGGTCTAAACAAGTGGACATGACGTGGACAGGAAGGGAACGTTTCATTTACCATTTTTTATGCCTGTTTCACATGTAGAAAAAGGTCTAAATGTAAGACAGCTCAGAAGCATTTCTGGATATGCCTGTGCCTCTCCACAACTTTGGCGATCCACCACTAGTGATGAGGCTCTATTAAAACCAGCGTCTAAATCGCTGGCCTTCATAAATGTGCCCCACTGTGCCTTAAAATAATTATTTGTAACATCACTTACGTAGCATTCAAGGATCTTCAGTCCATCTTCTCTTCTCTGTTCAAAAAGTTATGGAGAAATTAGAGATGAAAATGATTAAACTGCTGTCCATGTAACAAATGAGCAGATGTAGTATGCTACATGAGGAAATATGATAAACCAGTCAATGAGATCTGTCTTAGAACTGATCACACATTCCTTCTGGTCTACAATGGTGTAGACCAGGGATCAGCAACCTTCCAGCTATTGTGAAACTACAGCTCCCAGCATGCTCTTTCCACTTTTGTAGGAGTTTAGAGAGCAGCCAAGCAAGTGTACATGAAATGTAGTTTCACAACACCTGGAGTGCCAAAGGTTGCTGACCCCTGGTGTAGACAGATACAATTCCACCATGTCCAACTAGTTACAGTGGAGGCTGGGGGCAACCACTGCTTCTCTTATCTCGCCCAGCTACCTAAACCCACCTCCCGCTGCTATCTTCCTGGTAGGTCTGGCTGACAAACCTGAGGCACTTCATGCACCTTCCCCTATTAGCCCAAAGCCAAATCTGTTGCTTGAATCCGTTGTTTCACACTCACTGCCTTAACACAATTTATTTCCTTAGATATCCTCAAAAACTTTAGACAACCCATTAAAACTGGCACAATATGTGATAAATAAAAATCTAATGGCTATTACCTCTGGATATACAATTTTATGCGAGAAATATGAATATCTGCGATAACCCTTACTTCTTCCTCAAATATCCGCAGCATCTCTCTCATGTCCTCCATAGCAGTGACCTAGAACAGAGCATATTCTACTTAGTAAACTAAATATTAGTGTTCAGTGATGAATTATATCTATAAATGATATAAAAGCATAATTATATTACCTAATAGTGTATCAAATGTGAGTTCTCTAAGTAATAATCTAAATGTTAGGCTAAAGGTATATTCATGTGGCAGGAAGCTTAAGGGTGCAGTAAATTCAAATGGTGGATTTTCTATATGGATTTTTATCATGTCTTTTCATGTATTTTATGAAATCCGTTTAAAATCTGCACTCCATTACTGTTAGTGGGAAATCATATGATCCTTTTTGCTTTGGAGAATTAATGAATGGGGATAATTTATGTGTGGACCCATGGATGCAGAACAGCTACAGACCCATTAATTTCAATTGGGACACAAAAGGTGCGGACTAGGCCATCTGAATTAACCCTAACACAGAGAGGGCATAACTACTTTGAAAGAGGCACAGCGAGGGCATTACTACTGTGAAGGGGGTACAGAGAGGGTATTACTACTCTGACAGCAGCAAAGAAAGGGTATTACTTCTGTGATGGGGCACAGAGAGAGCATTACTACTGTGAAAAAGGAACAGAAAGGGTATTACTACTGTGATGGTGGCACAGAGAAAGCATTACTACTGTGAATGGGTGCAATCTGGGCCTAATTTCTGTGAGGGGGAAAAATGAAGGCATAACAACTGTGAGGGACAAAATATTTTAAAGTATGGGCGGTGCCAGAGAAAAGACCCTCCCCAGGTGCCAAACACCTTAGGCACGACACTGTTTCTTTCATTCAAATTTTGCAGGTATGTGCTCTGGCCCCTGCCTCATATTGAAGAATACTCTACCTTTGTTTAGGTGATAGGAGGGGGGGGGGAAACATTGCTGTGGGGCCAAGCCAGTTCTAGCTAGGCCCTTGCCCCCATTGTCTGATAGGTGGGGTTCCCACCTCTTTGACCCACAGCTACCTCATAAAAGATTCACTGTGCATGCGCAGCCATCCTCCATGGATTTCTATGGGTCGAAAATAGCCGAGTGCAGGCTGAACAGTCTCTGTTGGCTACATAGAAATGAATGGGAGCACACTGCAGTTGCATGGCCGCCGCCCCTATTCACTTCAATGGAGCCGACGGAAAAAGCCAATCCAGTGTTTGGCTATTTTCGGTGGCCCAATAGAAATGAATGGAGAGCTGCCACGCATGTATGGTGCGACCTCTAGGACTTTACCAGCTCCGTTTTAGAAATAGGTGCGGGTCCCACCCCCTCAAAGTGATATGCCCCCATTGTCGGAGATGGGAATACCCATTTAAGTCCTATAGAACCCCTTATACATAAAGTATTGATAAGATTAGAAGGTTTTATATAAAAATAACATTTTCCACATGTAATATATTAAGTCTTTATTTGTATTTAAAAGAGAAATGAAAGTCAACACAAACATGACATTTACCTCGTCCTCCTCAAAGGAATCCATGCTGTTGTCGCTCTCCATCTACATACAAGTTGAATGAAATGTAACAAGATGTTAAAGAGTTAAATACAGTGATATGAATGTGTTATATAGCACAAATAGCTAAATTTGCTCAGTATTTTTATCAGTATTTATAAGCCAAAATCAAGAATGGAAGATACAAAGAAAAGGAATAATGGAAAGATCGTCTTCTATGTATTGGAGCCTCTCCTGATATTAGCTTACAAAATACTGACCAAAATGTGTCCATGTGAACTTTCTAATATATTTTCTGTATCAGGTCCTCATGGATTTCTGATGTAGAAGGTGCATATATAAGAGCAGATTATGAGCCCCTTGTGTCCCAATAGCTCATCATACAGAACCTCGTTTATGTAATATTAAGATTTTAAGAATTAATGTCAGATGCTTTCCCCATAGAAGTAAATGAAGAGCTGGCTCTGCTTACTCTCTGCCAAGTTCCCATTTACTGTGTCCTTCCATATCCTATTATTTTCTTATAACTGGCTCTAATTCCATAGAGAAGACTATAGGACAAAGAGATTTAGTGCTATTACCCCCAACATCCTAACTGGAGGTCACTACAAGAAACCTGCCGCTTTTTATCTCCTATTTCACTGGACTTAGGTTCCATTATCTGAGATAATTATATGAAGAAGAAACAATCCCATTAGAATATACATTACACAATGTAGAGGAGGAGAACGCCATATACTATGAGACCCAA
Source organism: Rhinella marina (assembly GCA_900303285.1). Lineage (NCBI taxonomy): Eukaryota > Metazoa > Chordata > Amphibia > Anura > Bufonidae > Rhinella > Rhinella marina. Next base: position 1,436 of record ONZH01000718.1, on the reverse strand, counting down.
CCATGAATGGTCCTGCTCAGTACAGATGATGGGAGTACACTGTCCTGTGTGTAGTGTGTGATGTACAGTATATAGAGCAGCACTTACTGATAGACGTCCAGCAGAATGGGGTAGAAACCTGTAAAGTGCCTGTGGGGCTCAACAAACGCTCCTCGCTCGGTCGGGAAATCAGCAGTTTCTGTAGAATCTCCTGAAAAGGGCAGTTGATATTCAAATCAAACTGTGCATGTGCCAGTAGTGACCAATCATATGCCAGCTGCCAATCATATGCCAGTCCCATGACCTCTGACCTCCAGCCAGCTGCATTTCATCCTGTAAACTGGCAATACCTATAATGCCATCTGAAATATCACATATAGCAATGTCCTGTTCTCACCAGCCTGCCCAGTATGAACTAGATGCCTTCACACATACCTTTCACCATTGATCCTTCTGTCTGTAGTAAAGTGATGCTATGACCAGAAAGTGATCTATTGGATTTATCTGCTTTATGCTTGTCAGAATGTCATTTCCTCATCCCTATTATGGCTGGCTCAGTAGATGCCCCCATAGTGCCCCCCAATAATGTACCAGTAAGAAGAGTCCCCATAGTGCCCCAATAATGTGCCAGTAAGAAGTGCCCCCAATAATGTGCCAGTAAGTGCCCCCATAGTGCCCCCCAATAATATGCCAGTAAGAAGTGCCCCAATAATGTGCCAGTAAGAAGTGCCCCCATAGTGCCCCCCAATAATGTGTCAGTAAGAAGTGCCCCCATCTACTGTTTTTTTTTATGATAGAGGTAGAGTGTGCAACGTTCTTCAGATGCATTGCTGGCCTGTCCAGAAATGGTTATAGCATGAGCCAAACTATAGAGGGGTACAGACTATGAGGCACACTATAGGAGAGCAAAGACTATGAGGCACATTATAGGGGGGTGAAGACCATGAGGCACACTATGGAAGGATACAGACAGAGGCATAGCTATAGGGGTCACAGCGGTCGCAGTTGCGACCGGGCCCCTAAGTCAGGGGGGCCCATAGGGCCCTCCCTTGCCACTTGCAGGACCGCACCGCCAATTAGGCAAGGTGCGGCGCGGTCCTGGTCACAGCTGAGGGGCAGCGGTGGCAGCGGGGCAGAGGGAGATGAGCGCTTCCATTGTGGAAGCACTCATCTCCAGAGTCATCTGTATCGCCGTCCTCAGGACAGCGATACAAATGGCTGTGCTGCGGCGGGGAGGGAAAGGCGTCTCCCTTCCAATTCATCCGATAGGCTGCAGGCCTAGCGCCTGTAGCCTGTCCGAGGCCGGCGCAGGCGGTGTGATGAAGTCATCGCGCCGCCTGAGCCGTACAGCACGGGACACAGGCCGGAAGAGGCCTGCATCACATTGCTGATAGCTTCATGGAGGTATAATTGTTTATTTTTTTTTTATATGGTGCAATTACGGACCGTAGCTCTAT